>JAGDQP010006908.1:47734-69850 GCA_022664845.1 Lepisma saccharinum | reverse complement strand
AATGTTGTGTCACATATATTTCGTCCAACTTCTTTTTTGTTTCAATAAGGTTTGTTGTCTAATGTGTATATTATTCAGCAATTAATACTAGTTAGGTGTAAGAGAGGATCTAATTACCTTAGCCTCACTGATGTAAATTGGAGAACCTAATAATAAATAGAGATAAATTGAGACTCTTTCAACATAAAGAGGTACAAATGTCATTGAGATTAAAAAGAAGTTGGACGAAATATATGTGACACAACATTGTCATATTTTGTACAGGGACACACTAAGGTCCAAGGTTTCTTTGTACAAAATACGACAGTTTTCTGTCACAAATATTTCGGGTTATATATATAAAGGATCACCTCCAACTTTTCTTTAATTGCCAACGTCACTTCCGGTGATGTTCTTTCTAAATCGACTACTTGGGATACAATTTCAATTTACAATTCGATTTTTCTTTTTTCTTTTGCAAATGGAATATGACGAGAACTGTGAATTATTATTATTTTCTATTTCTTCTTCCTGTCTTGTAGATGCTTTTAGCTGTGGAGTTCTGGGTCGAAAATTCGATCCATCGTGTCTTAACCATTGAAACCCATAAGAAAGAAGAAAAAAAAAGAATTGTGGTGAGGGGAATGTTGCTGCGAGCTTTTCTTCAATGCTATTAACAACAGAAAGAGTGGAGACGACTCCCAGTTAGTTAGTTGTTTCATTTCCCATTCTTCCTTTACTCCCATCTGCGCCCCCCCCCCCAACAACAACAACCTTCACCTCCCCCTACCACCACCCCCTAAGAAACAAATTGCCTACCAAGGCTAATTATCCCTGCATCGAATACTCTGGTTCGCATGTTTTAATAATTACTTGTCTCGGAGAGGGAAAGGAGGGGATCAGCCACTTGCGTTTTCGTTCATAATAGGCAAAGGAGGACCTTTATGTTCAGTGTTGCTAACGTAGTCATTTTGTAGTTAAATTTATCAATCTAACTACCAAAAATTGTCAACTTTCTACATAATGTTTTTGGAATTACACACTGTATAATTGCAATACCAAAAATCCTTTTTATTACATTTTTAAAGTATTTCTTATAATGTTGGGACTTGAAAGAGGAATCCTTTCCAATGTCATATCTAAAATCAAAGACTGGTATGAAATAAAGCTAGCACAGTATTCTGTCTATTATGTATTTCAATTTAATTAATAAGATCTTTAGGCAACTTTTGGCACAGACCGGATGCATGATGATGGGATGAATTGGTGGAATGAAGAAAGTGGGAGGAAAGGGGAGAATCCCGAGAAAACCCACGCACAAGGCGTTTATCCACCACAAAACCCACATGGTATGAGCAGGGGTTGAACCGACGGCCCCTAGCACCAGAGGTTAGCGCTGTACTATTGAGCCATCGTATCCCCTTTACCTATTATGAGAAATAGATCACCAAAGATCAGACTTGAGTATAGGGACAAGTAGACACAAGACCAAAGTAACATCTTATTTTGATTGATTAATTAATTAATTAACATGTAATTATAAGTTGATGCCAAATTACAGTTTAAGTCCGCCATCGTTTGTTAGGATATTGTTTCCCCATACAGCGAAAAAAAAATTAAAGATGCTTTAATCAGGTTTGAATCAAGTTTACTAGATCAAGAATCATAGCTTGATTCAAGCTTGCATTATCAAATATGTTCTTAAATACCCTGTGTTCAGTGTGTCATGCAACCAATGGTAACACTAGTGATGTTTTCCTCTCTTTCCAGATGCCTTTTCTGAACGAATAGTGCCTTCACCTTCTGTACGATGTCTTCACTTCGGAGGAACGCTTACCCATTCTCGAGCACTACATCCAGAACCTTGCTTATGGAGAAATACGGGAGCTTGCAAGGAAGTTCCCGCGGACACCTCCTCCAGAGAAATCGAGTATCAAACGCCTCTACTACAAATGTAATCTGTCACAGGATGTGAAGCCGAATTACCGAAAAAAAGGTTGTCAAACAACAGTGTACCTGACATTCAGGTAGGAATGGCTCTCAATCCGAAGAAGTCCATGCGGTGAAGAATCTGCATGTAGGCTACGTGTACACAGCTATCAGAAAGTAACTGCACCCAGTGTTGTCAGTTTCCCGTCACAAATTTCCCCTCAAAATACTAAAAAAAAAAAAAAAAAATCCCGGATGCTAAGTTTTCTTTAAAAATTACCTGAAATTAAAATAAAAAGTGCCAAAAAGATTCAACAAAATTTCCCTTTTTAAATTGTTTTCTTTATCAGTTTTTTTTGTGGACCAGATTTGCCCCTTTCCCGGGAAATTTCCCCTCCATCTGACAACACTGATTGCACCTATTTCCCTACAAGGTCGACGCTGTGGAGGAATTGATGCCACGTGACCACGCTTGTCTTATGCAGCATTGCTGTTGGTTCGAAGAGCAGTGACGAGATATTGGACAGACGAGGCGTGATTTCATCTGAATGGTTACGTCAAATCTCAAAACGTGCGCAAATGATCAGTCGACAATCCCCATATCTTACACAAAGAGTTCTCCATAGCCAGAAGGTTGTGTGTGGGTCACAATATCTCATTAATGCATTTTTGTAATCTTATTTGAAGAGTTAGTGAGTAATAGTGACAGATATATGTTACTTATACAGGAATTTCTTATTACACTCGCAAACAACGAATAGGGAAATATTTGGTTTCATTGACCTGAGCTAAAGATCTCGTTCAAATTCAAGTTGGTTTCAGCACGACAATGCCACACTATACACATTACAGAAAACCATGGCATATCTGAGAAACCTGTTTCTAGGAAGGACCATTGCGTAGGGGTTGAGGTCTTCTGGATTGCCCAATTTCTCTTCCTCTGAATTTTCCTTGTTGGCGGACATTTTAAGTCCGCTACTTATTTGATGTGATTGCGACAAAACGGTCAACCTTGTACGGCAAAAATTTCTCAAGCCACAATCCAAGGATTTGCAATTTCCCGGACAAACTAAAACAGCCCTGAAATATTCAACTCTATCCCTGTATAGCAGAAGGATGAAAGGTTCATTGGAGCCGAAAAGTATTCTGGGTAGTTGCTTACTATACACACTATAGTCAGGTAAATCTACAACTCTCCGTTCTGTCAAACTTTCCCCTACTAGTTATTTTTAATTGTCCGCATTTGGCAACCATGGTTTTCCATCTTTTCTGTCCGTGTGCGCTTCATTTCGTTCTTGTTTTCTTTCCTTCTAGCAAACACATCACTACGACTACAATATCCCCCCCCACACTTTTCCCCCTTTCTTTCCACTCTGGTAGTAAAGTACCTCGGCAGAGAAAATAGCTGTCATGTTTTTGACAAATCAGCGTCGAGCTGGAGTTGATTACCTCAACGCCATCTTTAAGCCCTCAGGATGGTCATTGGTCAGATGGTTTCCGTCAGAATCATAAAGCCTGTTGAGACACTCATAATTCTCTCTCCTCCTCCTCCTACCCTACTTCTCTGTGGTCATTATCCCTAAATCTATACTGAGAAAAATAAGGAGGAAGGGGGAACAGAAATTACTACTACCAATAAACCAATTTAATATCTAAATTGAACAACTGATTTATTTTTGTAATTTCTAATTTAATGAACGATCAGGTCAATATAGTGATTATTTTGGATCCAAGTACTCTAGAGCGGTGTTTTTCCACCTTTTAATACTCACAGACCGGCAAATTATAAGGAAAAACTTTGAAGAACCAGTAAGATGCCATTAAGGTAGAGGTTAATTTGACGTTCAAAAGATGGCACCACATCTTCAGATTCTAGTTATTTGTAAACTCAATTTTGAACTGTGGGAATCTACAAAATAAATGTTTGATAATTAGTTTTCCGAGGACCGGTACAATAGTTTCGCCGACCGCTACCAGTCCGCGGACCGGTGGTTGAAAACGACTGCTCTAGATTCTCCATACGATAAAAAATGATTTCTTAAAATTGAAAGAAAAGAATGTTGTTATATGTGCACCGCGAAACAATTTTCTATAGAAATGTGATACATATCGATATATCAGCATTCCCATTTAATTGAAAAAAAGAACACTGGTGGTCTTGTTTCCAGACCAGTACGTTTTTTTATTTTCAATTCAATTTGAATGCTAATATGTCATTTCAAAGAAAATTATTTCTCGGTGCACAGATAAGAACTTTTTTTTTTTTTCAATTTTAAGAAACGATTCCGTGAATGCAAATAATTATGTATTTCGTTATCTGTATTGTGGTCACAGATGAATCGGGTCATTTGGGTTAGTTTTGGACCGGGTCTATGGTTATGACCCGATCTGTCCGATTTCGACCGTATGACCCGGAATGCAGGATAGACATTTTTGTTATTATACACTGTGTTTGAACTTTTTTTTTTCAGGTTGTGATCCAGACAGGGTTCATCCCAGAGTACTAAGAAAATCAACGCCGAAAAGTTCCTTACAATAGTTATAGCATATGGAAATGGTCTCGTATCCGCTGAAAGAACCCAATAGCAGCGGGGGAGTGCAAATAACTCTTCCCCTCTCGAAAAGGCCATTCTGAAAGAATTTTGTGTTTGAGGTATTAAATAGGATTAAAAACAATAAAATCTTTTAAAACGCTCTAAAATTAAATTCCCATACATAAGCATACTTTTCAAGGAATTTCACAAATTACAATACAGATTGATTCAATTCAAACCAGAGGAACAAGATAACGGTCACCGGGTCAATTGGGTGAAGATTCAATCATCGTGGCGCCGAGTCACAGTCAGCATGATCACGTCATTCCAGTCAAGTTTTGGACCGGGTCGTTAGATCACCTATGTCCAGTTTCAGCTCTGTTCTGGTGTATTCATGAGACAAGGAACATCAATTACATTATGGTCACATTCTGTTGTTTGTGTTAAGTTGTATAGATTTTTCCAATGGTTTTCCTCAATTACACCAGGAAAATGTTGGGATGGTACTTCGAAAATACATCTTGGCCGACTTCTCGCATCTTTTCTCCTATCCCTGCTTGAGCCATAGATGTTAAAAGGCCATAAATAAATTACATTAAATTTAATTCGTCGTAAGTTATACACATGTGGAAAAAAAAAGTTGTACAAACAATGTACACTGTTGCCACAAATTTGCTTCCAATATCGAAATTAACAATAATTTAAAACATGAGAAGTAATTTTATCCTGACGAGCAATTTGTTTACGAAGGGACGAAACGAACAGCACAACCCTATTGCAATCATAGAGTAGTGACCTCTTCCAGTGACCTGGAAGTAATTATATATTTTTAATCACGTGGATTGATATGCAGAACACGCAAAAATAACACCCCCACATGGAGAATAACTGGACATGTACTCGTTAGAATTGACGGACATTGCAACAAAGTCCAATTGTTATGAAACAGAGCTGAAACCGTGTCACTTCTGGTGACTCGGCCTGACCCGAACATAGGTGACGCGGAGATCCGATTGACTCAGTCTGTGAATTTCGGCGTCTTATTTTTCGTGATGTGGGGGTAATATCTCCAAACCTTATCACCCCTGAAAGAAACACTGTTCAAACGCAAAGAAATCATTGAAAACTCTGCTTTGCCCTCCGGGTTTAAATCGGGTCACCGGGTTAGCAGCCTAGACCAGGTGACCTGTTTCAGTTAAAATGATAAGTTACAGAAATTCTTGGACTACTTGATCGACCAGTGGCTTGATAATGCACGAATCCATATTTCTTTATGGAATCTTCCTGGGTAACGGTACAGGACGAACAATGCCGTCGAGGAATGGAATTTTAAGCTGAATAGCAGAATGAATGTAAACCATCCGAATGTTTTTTTTTATTTAATCCAAAAGATGAAAGAGGAAGATGAAGAAATTTCAGGAAACATGAAGTCTATTGAATTAGGTGTTCGACTTAATAAAAGAAGAACGAAATGCGCTTAAATTAACCACATGATTAATTGAATTCTAGCACAATATACTGAATCAAAAGATCTATTGTAGTGTGTGTCAGCTTTGGCAAATGTATCAAAATTTGAATAAAAAAGTCTAGGCCTAACGTTATTACTTGTAATAATAATAATCAGTACAAGAACCCCTTCGAGGTAAAGGGAAGAGTGACGCAAGGATTCTACTCACAAAAAAAGTGATATCCATTTTGCGAGTGACTTTCTTTGTGTCACTCGCAATTGTGTCCTTTGTAATAAAATTAAGAGACTTAGTAGCCTTCCTTCCGCCATAGTGACACAAAGAAAGTCACTCACAAAATGGATATCACTTCTTTTGTGACTAGAATTCTTACGTCACTCTTCCCTTTACCCCGAAGGGGGTTCTTGTACTGATATCACTTATTTTATAAGGCTGCATATTAAAACAAAAGTTCATAGTCTTCATACAAAATGTCGATTTTGGACCATGATAGGCTCCGTATCTCGAAAACGGTAACTCCTATAAAAAAAATAAGGGATCAATTTCGCTCCACGAGACTCGCAATTTACCCTTCAAAACCCTTGGTACCAACCATTTTGGGCTAAAGCAAAAAGACAGACAGAATGACAGAAGCCCTTTTCTATCATTTGTGAAAATTCTGTGATTGGGCTAAAAAGTCATAAGCCATAACTTTTGAACCCCTTCGCCGATTTTGACGTGTGATACACCGTTTGAAAGGTATTGAAGCCTAGATTTCGATTTCGCAAGTTTCGACCGCCTGTATGGTCTGGGGTCAGTGCTATCACCAGAAATGTGAAATTCTGAATTGTTTTTCGAACCGTCATAGGGGGGGTCCCAGGAAAATCCTAGCGACCCATTTTTTTTCTGTGTCTTAGTATGGCAAAGAGATTTCAAATGCAACTTCAAGCATCAAAATCGGGTTTATAGTTTGCTAGATCTGAAATTAGCTGTATATATATGAGTGCCGCTAACAGACTCGTTTCTTAGCGTCACTCGAAGGACTACCGTTCTTCGTGAATGACGAAACTATGAGCTGAAAACTGTTGTATAGGCCTTCTATAACATTGTAGTAATTATTAACGAAACTATGTGCTGAAAATTACACATTATTCAGTCCCAAGTCTGGAGGAAACTTTGAGGGAAGGTTTAAAAATATGTCGTCGCGAAACGATATCCGCTCATCCCACGATTCTCATATGTCCGTTCAGCCCATGTCCGTTCCCCCACGTAATCAACCTAGCCACCTGGAGATCTCCAATAACTTAACTGAATAAAAAGAAACATACATCATTCAGTTTTTAATGATACTGGGAAAAATGGAAAAAGAAATCTCAAGTGGGACTCGATCACAAGTCGTTTAGTTAGAAACCCAGCATCTTACCAACTGGACCAAGCTCTAAGTAAAATAAATCATAACAACAAAACAGTAATAGGTCATAAATGCGTTGTTCCAACACCGAAGACATACATTAAGTTACTGCCACGAATTACGCACTACAAAGACTTACGCTACATTTTAATCACTTCCCGATTTGTCACATCGAAATTCCCATTAATTAAGAATATTTCCCACTACTGCTAAAATAGGCGATCAAAATGGCGGCAGATTGTAAAATAAACGTTGCCAAAATGATTTATAAAGTTGGATCTAACCGTGGCTCCAAACATGTGACATGTAAACTTGAGTGACTTTTAATTTTAAACGATTCCTTGAAACGTTCAAAATTACTCATTGACATGTACATAATTACTTTGAATTCTTTTTACATTAATTCTTATTTATACATAAGAGGGCTCCACAGTCTAGTGGTTAGAGCGTTGGACTCATGTCCGCGTGGTCCCGGGTTCAATTCCCGGCAGTGCTGACCACACAGCCGTTACTCAGGTGGACGTAGTTCCACCAAACACGGACAGATGGCGTTGGGGCAGACTCAGGACCTATAGGCCAGTTACGCCAGTTTTTTTGTTTATTTATTTATTTATACATAACAGGTAATTGTTCATATCCTTCTTACGGATTTGGAAGTCACACGTCTGAATGAAAGTAACAATCTTTTAATGTGTAGTGCTTCACATACTCTCCACCTACGACACTAAGTGAGGTGGGGTGGTCAGTCCTACGCTCGACTGCCTTTATCTCTCAAGGTGTCCAAAAGTACCACGGATACTCTGGTACTCAACCTGAAAGGAGGTTGAGTCTTGAGTGCTCTCAAATCGCTAGGCATGAGAGTACTGAAGAAAATTCTCACACGTCTTGGCCGGGATTTGAACCCGGGACGCCAGATTCGTAGTCAGATGCGCTACAGCCAGAGCAAGGATTACTTCTCACAATTTGAATAACAAAGAACAAGCTGTTGCCATAAAAGAATATTTAATATAGCCACTAAATACACAATTAACTTAATAACAACTGCAATGAGGCTATATCTGAAATAAAACTGAACACTCCGTACATAATAGCCAATTGTCGTGACGACGCGAAAAGAGCTTACGAATAACAACGCAGGTGTTTCAGTAGCTTCTACAATAACTACATTGCATTTGGATGTAGCTTGTAACTGCAACTGACGTTTAAATATATTAGAGAATGGGACGAATAATACTTTATAGTACACACATATAAGGGATGTTTGTATGCATGTACTCACTCACACACTCAACTATGCACAGATACATAAGAGCACACGAGAATTCCCTGTTACCTCCATACATTACATCATGAATCACCTCGAGAACAAATTACCTCTGTGGATGGATAGTCAGGCAAAGAGGCACATTGGTGGCTGTAGATAACAGTTCCGCCACACTCAGTGTAACGGCGAGAGGGACAAGTGAGAGATTCACAAGGAAGGGGGAAAGACAACTAGAATGGAATGTAAATCTCTCCCCCTACTGCTCCCCCCCCTTTCACTCTTAGTGATGATTCTTTGCAGTACGTACACACGACAAGAGCGTCTCGCCGCATAATGTCAACTGATTGCTAGCTAATAACCCTTTCCCGTTGATCGAACAACAGTTTAGTCAGCGACTAGTATATCTCGAAAGACAGACCAACCGTTTAGACAAGGGCGTCCCTTTGAGAAATAAGAGGGATCCCTCCTACCAATCCATCCAGAAAATGAAATTACTCAGTCCTACTGGTATTCCCAAAAGGGTCTCTCAAACATAGATTTATTAAGGCAAAGTGTCCATTACTACATTTGTAAATAGTCCTATTAGAGAAGGGGGGGTAAACGTACCATGAAGAAGTGTTTTCGTCCCGTGAAACAGTAATAGTGGCTTATAAAGATGCGATATTTTGATGTATCGAATCTACATTTAGAAGTAACGCAATATAAATATTGCAAATACGTAAATGGCAATGAAATTAAGTAAGGTATGTTCATGAAGTTTTAGCCGAAAGCAGGTTTATTATATAAAGGTTCCTGTGCAAGATGAGCCTATTTTGTTTTGATATTGCTTGACATCAGATAGAGACAGTATCGTAACTAGAATTTTGCTCCCTTCCTCTGCAAGAAAATGTAGGGCCATTCTAGCAACATCTCCCACATACAATTTCAGCTAATTCAGCCGCATTTGCAGAACAACGTTGCCAGAATTCTAAAACGAAGATTGTCTCCAGGCTTAAAATTCTCGTCCAGGTATAAAAATTCCTTCGCTTTTACCAACTCCGGAACTTTGAGGTGACTTTTCTTGTTATGACTTCTGCATTTCCCATTAACTCATATTTTACCTATTTATAATGTCACCTGTATGGATCCCTGGACATCTTCCCCCCCTTGCAACTCGGAATGTCAAGGCATTGTGGTTACACACCTCGATGAATATGACGTCCTAATGACGGGACCTACAGTTTCAAAAATGGATTCCGAACCACGACGTTGAAAGTTTTCCCTCCTCGACCAGGAATTGAACCCATAACTCCTTGGTTATAAGATGATTCACCTGTCGAGGACATTTGTCTATGTATATATTATAGAAGAATATGGACAACCGTACGGCTATCTACAATGTCATGAGTGTTCCCTCCGTAGATGAATGGCAACACTCACTGTATTGTAATCAAAGGGCTTTGGTACCTGCTGCGAACACAAGTGGTTTGAGCCCAATTTAAATGGTTAATTCCATTCTTAGTACGAAAATATTTCTGCGAAGGAAGGCAATGACAAACACAATTTATTCGCCTTGCCCGTCGATCTTCGAGTCGTAGACCTACCGGCGGAAGATCCATCATATCATCAGTGCCAAGAACAGGCAACGGATTCTGTGAAAGAAGTTCGAAAAGAAAGTACACCCCTCGCGCCAGGAGATGGAACCCAAATGAGGCAAGAGAGAGAGAGAGCAGGGAAAGTTTAAAGGCCCATTTCATTTACTATTTTAAAGGTTGAAAGTTGACCATACCTGTCTTCCTACCTGTAGTATTTCACTTAACAAAGAATCGTGTCATGAGTTCTACTGAAATTAATGATGTAGTGGCGATATTTTTTGTGTGTGAGCACGGAATTTTTACAATGCTTTCAACTATTCATTCACGTATTCAACTTGACCAACTGAAACAAACTAACGCGACCTCCCTTCCATTTCATAGTCGAATAATACGTAGCTTCGTCAGGCTGCTACTGCTAAGGCTCACCTCCTGGCGAGACAACTATACTTGTGCATTTTCTAATCCAAAATATATTAGCAAAGCCATCATGTCGCTTCTGTTACGTTCCTATGGCAACAGAACGAAACCAATAGGTGGGTTGTTAACACGGGAGAAATCGGAACACCACAGAATACAATGACCTTGAGATATATATTTTTTTAAAGAGTATTTAATACTTTGCTGACAGTCCACAAAAATGTACTTAGTTATTTAATCATAAAACCTTTGTTTGCCGTACTCCGCATGTCTACACAGCTTGATTAGACAAAAACCATGGGGTTTCTATGGTAATAAACCAGTTATGTTCGACAAATAGTCCATAGTTATTGGTTCTGTTAAGGTTGTGCGTGAAAGTAGCTTTTTGGCTTTCTTCTTCTCCGTCTTTTTCACTTTCATCCTCTTCTTCTCCGTGAGTCAGTGTTGACGTATTCTCTGTGTCTCTGTGTGTGTGTATGTACACACATAAACACATAGATATGCGCCCCTACTAACTTATTTCCTTGAGACCGAAAAATGTTCCAACAATTTTTTGGGTGCCTCCAAGATCAATGTGGAACCATACATTGGTACACACAAGGTAAGGATAGAGTATATGTGATATCACGAAGAACGATAAGCCTGATGTCACAGCTAAGTCCCGCCCACTGCCGCCATCTTTGTTAGCGCAAAAAACTATCACTCTCCATAAAGGTACACATAAATTTGGAGCATTTTGAAAGTATTTTGTTGAAACATAAATACATAACGTACAGACATATTGTAGGACATGTTTTCCTTGACACATTTAAATATAGAATTGTGAAAATTTTCATTTCTAGCTTACACACACAGAGAGAGAAGTCCGGTATTAATTCAACTTCTTTCGTTTGTAACCAAGGCTAGAGTCTCAACAAAAGAAGCTAGAGACAAACTGTTTTCAGATTTAGGTTCAGCGAGTTAAGGATTTTTTTTTTTTAAATCTGGAAGTTATATAGTGACTCTTGAGGACGGCAGGGCCTTCACAATCGCTTAGTCTGCTTCATTTAAAAGTCACGCTAGCTCCTAAACGAAAGCACTTACAGAAACTGTTTTCAAATTGGGGTTCAGTAGCGCTGACTATCTATGTCGCTTTTCATTTGATGACTATCAGCAGCAAGTCCATTTTCTCCATTTTAAGCTCCGTTTAGCTTTCTCCATTTTAAGAAATTACCTAGCTCGGCAATAAAAGCAGCTAGAGAACCGAGCAGCCGTAGCTCATTCGTAGAGCTTTGACTTAGCGTTCGGGAGGTCGTGGGTTCAATCCCAGCGACCGGCCATTTTGACTAAGGATTTTCCTCAGTCACAGCAGACAAATGTTGTGATGATATCTTCAACTTAGGCCGTGGATGACACCTCCCGCATCATTTTCCTTCCCCTATCCCGGCCTGAGATGCCTGAAAGCCATAAACAGAATTCAAGTTCAAAACGAGCTAGAGAAGCGAACTTCAGACTTGGGTTTAGTGACCAACTGAGTCATTTTATCTGGTGACTCTGTAGGTCCTTCTAATTGGTTTAGCTCTATGTCCAGAACGAGCACATGAGCTCCTAAGGATGGGGTCAAGTTTTTCGTAAAGTGGACTCCAAACCGATGAGTCCAAAAATTCCTATCCACATCTTGTAGTCCAGGTAGCAACGTCGCGGATTTCAGATCGGCAACGAGTAGGCACGTAGGTTCGAACCCCACAGCTGACTATCCTAACTAAAGTTTTCCAGGGTCCAGTTTTACAAGAGGAATGTTTGTTGATGGATGTACTAAGGGCACTACTTCCGCAAATGGGTACCAGAGAGGATAAACTTTACTTTCAGTACGCTCTATACCACTGATTCCCCTGCAATTGACACAGGTTCTCGGCACTTCTAAAAGCACAGCCAGCAATCCAATAAAGTGTTATGAAAAAGAATTTTCGTCATTAAATTGTTAAGTGCGTACTCGAGTGATACATGGCGTCACTTTGTATTATTTTGCTACGAAAATCTCTCACTCAATGTCGAGCGAGTGAAGAGATTTTTTAAAACTAAGCACGATGGCAACGCCTGTAACGCTCACAACATGTGCTCTGCCTGAACCTATATTAGGTAGATTTCGAAGAAAAATTAAGCGACCCTTTTGGGAATGGGGTTAAGTTCGTTAATGAGCAAAATCGGTCGCCATCTTGGATCCAAGATGGCAGCCGAACCCATTGTTGTATAGAATACACAGCCTAAACCGCTGGGGCTATTGAAATCAAATTTGGCATAAAGGTACAACATCACTGCTTGATTACGAAAATGTTATCTAATGATTTCAAAGACGCCATCTTGGATCCAAAATGGCAGAAGCAAGAAATCCATTTTCCATATCGTTTGAGCTAGAGATACGAAATTTGGCATAAAGGTGCATTATGACGAGTAGTTTTAGGAAATATTACAACATTTGGGAAAAGTCGCCATCTTGGATTCAAAATGGCCGCCCGAAAAACCCAATTTCCAAATCATTGAAGGTAGAGAAACGAAATTTTCTTTGAAGGCATATGACCAAGAGTAGGTTACAATAAATGGGGCAAACCTCCCCTTTGGGGGTGCAGCCCCCCGTGGGAGGGTGCAGATGGACAGCGTAGTGGTGTAGTGCTGCAGGGAGATTTTGGTTAAGATAAAGGAGGCGCATCTTCTCAAAAGCACTGATGTTGGGGGGCGAACACCCTACGGGGTCTGGGGGCAACATTCCCAACGAAACAAAGCGAGTATATATATATATATATATATATATATATATACGTCTTGTGGGGTATCGTTGGACAGCTCTTGATGAATAATCTACAAATCAATAAATAGTTTCTCGATAGCTCTCATATAAGACGAGATTTAAATTTTTCAAAATAAAAAAAACTTCGAGTTCTAGCTCAGCCTGTGGGCCTACTGAAAGGGATTTTTTACTTTAGGTTGCTCCCAAAATGCATAATTTATAGGGGAAAATGTCATGTTTCCTACATCTTTGGGAATATTGAAACGCAATAATATAACAAAGTTTCGAGCAATGGAAATACAATGTAAGTGTAAAAGAGCTAAAAGAACCTCGAGCCATTTAGCAGCTTCGGCGCTTAAGCAGAGTACATGTTCGCGTATAATGAAAAAAAATCCAACCATTCTTTTTCTAACTCTTCTTCACCCTCTCGACATTGAGTCTGTGATTTCTGTAGTATTCCTCCGCATGCTGCCATGTTTGCATATTGTGAACAACCCCGATTACATCTTCTCATTATCTTCTAATTTCACATTTTTCATTTCTATGGCATAACTCTATATTTTACGTAATCTGAGTGGGACGTTACATATGGTGAGGTAAATTATATTAAGTATAAAGAAATGGATAAATTTTACTTTCAGTTCCAGCTTCCCTCAATTATTGAGCTGATGTACGCTCTATATACCACTGATTCCTTTATGCAAGTAATTGGCACATTCACTTTTGAAATGTTACGGAAAGGCATCACTACCTCGTTAAATATGTATCCATACGCGGGTTGTTCACTATACGTAAATATGGCAGCATGTACATGAACACCAATGCCGTCACTTCGTGTTAGAAGGGGAAACATTGTTGCACAAATCACGGCTCAATGTCGAGAAAGCGAAGCTGGGTTAGATATTTTTTTCTCGCTATACGCAATGCACATCGTCTTTAACATTCACTCCATGTGCTCTGCCTGAACGCAGAAGATGCCAAATAGTCCCGTTAGCTCTTTTACACTTAATTTTTGTTTCCATGGCTCGAAATTTTGTTATATTTTGTGTTTCAAAACTCTGTTACACGTAGGAAACATTACATTTCTTGCGTAAATTTTACAATTTTGGGAGGAAACTAAAGAATAAAATTACTAAAAGAAAGTAAAAAGTACGAAGACCATGCACTGATTATAATGAAACGGCTCCTTACTATTTGACGTAAACGACTTAAATCTTATTAAATGGGAGGCGAAACGAAAAGTCTATATAATCACTCCATCAAGACGCAGGTCCAAGACTATCGCATGCATGCAATCCTATAGTAATGTATGATGAATGGGAGTTGCAGAAAGCACATAGCATCTGTACAACACTGAAACATGCGTGTCAGGTCAACGAAATTCCATATTTGTAACTGAACGCGTACTTTTAGGCTTCAACCACCTGTTATAGAAAGAAAATAGCGAAAGTAAGACCTAAAAACGACAAATGACAATTTCAACTTTGTACTGAAAATAGACATGAAATATTCAATGATTATCTTACCTGTGAAAGTTTACACCTAGTAAATTTATTTTCGCTTCAGTTTACACAACCATACACAACACAAGACACCATTTTTTCTTTCTTGTTTCACTTCTTTACATAGCACAAACACAATGTTTTGAGCCAATCAGGTGCATCGATGCTCAATTGTTTTTTGGATTCACTCTTCCATACGATGGAGAATAGCTATATGCTTATCCTCTATTAGAAGATACTTAAACAATGCTAGAACTTTTCCGCTCACTTATTTTACTTATTCGTTCCCATTACACACTCCCCCGCTATGAGCTGAATTTTGTGCTCACTGCAACTTGTAGAAAATGAATGACTGTAATTATAGCCGGAGACGCCTGCTTCATTACTCTTGTCTAGTGGATGAGAAATGACAGCAAATAGGAGGGTAAACTTTCATTTTCACGATTTACGTATACCAAAACTAACAGGATCCGTACAATAAGAAGAGACAATTCAATTGAAAGCGATATTGCAAGCTAAGAAATCGAATTTAGTGGTCTAGTGGCTAAGATCGCCGCCTGAAAACTGGAAATAGGTATTATGCGTGAGGGGGGGCGGGGTGTCAGTAGTTATGAAAGTAGATTTTTTGTCAGAAAAAGTGAATAACAGGCATTCGAGTCGGGTGAACAGTTTTTCCGTCGTATTTTTTTTCAATCTATATAATAAGAAAAATGACGTATCTCTATTGTATTCTCTGTAACCCAGCTGATTAAAGGAATAGCCAATATAGCAGAGACTACCGAGGTGTATGCTCCCGGCACCATATTTACTTCTTACCAAGTCTAGGAAAAACTCATGTTGATGTTCTCTAAGTTGTGAGCAGAAGCGTACAAAAAACTCGTAGCGGAAATAGTGTTCAATCATAGATGGGAAGTGTACAAGAAGTGTTCAGATGTTGGCTCATTTGACATGTACAAAAAGAGGCTTTAACTGTAAAAGAAGGGAACTGCTTTCACAATGCAACATACTTGGTATGTGTTTAAACGTCATAAACAAATCAAACTCAGACATATAAATGAATTGATAAAATGAAAGGATATAAAGACGAGACAAAACATGGGAAAAGATGCCGTTCATGGTGATTTTTTTATGTGAATAAATTAATAAAGAACTAGGAATGAAATTAAATATTGATGAGAAGAAAAAATATTGGAGAAAATGAAGGATAGTAAAAGGACCTAGTTAGCTTTTCTTCACGCAAAAAATATATTTAATGTTGTAATTGAAGGTATGGTTGAAAGACAAAAAAGAGAAAAAATGCATGGTTCATAGGAGAATGGGGAAGAGGACGAACGTACGGTTACAATGGAAAAGAGAAGATTTAAAATGTATGGTTTAATTGGTAATGGGGAAAACATTATTATGGTTCAAAAGGGAATAAGAGAAGAGGAATAAAGCATAGTTGAAAAGAAAAAGACGGAAAATGTGTGGTTGAAAGGAAAACGTGATGAATATATGATTGGAAGGTAAAACAGGAAGAAACTATAGTTCACAGGAAAAATGGGAAGAGGACAACTGTATGGTTAAATTGGGAAAGAAGGTATGGCTGAAAAGGAAAAGAGAAGCATTTATGGCTAAGAGGAAAAGGGGAAGATGAAAAATATATTCGTTGAAAGGGAAAAGAGAAAGAATGTGTGTTAACAGTGAGAGGAAAGGACGTAAGGTTAAAAAGGGAAGATTATATAGTTAAAAGGGAAAGATGAATATATGGTTCAAAGGGAAGAATGTATGTTTAGAAGAGGAAGATGAATGTATGGTTGAAAAAGGAAGGTGAAGAAGGAATGCGTGCTTAAATGGTGAGGAGAAAAGCGTAACATTGGAAGGGAAAATGGTGAAAGGTGAAGATGAAGAATGTATAGTTGAAACAGAAAAGAGGAATAATGTATAGTTAAAAGGGTGAGATGAACAATTTATAGTTGAAGGAGAAACGATGAGCAATATAGATGAAGAAAGGGTAAAGTGGCCACCCTAAGCAAAATTCATTTTTATGATATTATTTTCTGGAAGATACAGACGAAATTTTCCCAGTATATTGGTTACATTTATCACCAAAAATCATTGTAATATCTGAGCTGTAATTCCTTACGGTAGCTATATGATTGTTTTTCTGCAACTCAACGAAATGGCCCTTTTACCCTATTATAGGAGTGTAAAATGGCCAAGGCTTCTTTTTCTTGAAGAATTCTTCAACAATATTAAAATATAGGGGGGAATGAACTACCCCCAGAAATTTATGTGTTATTAAAGAAAGAACATTACTGTAAGCAAAACTAAACATACCTCACTTGGCTTACCTCAGAACATAGATGGCGAATAACACTAAAAACTCAATAACTTTGGCAAATTGTCGTCATAGCCACTTCAGCTGTTCCTGGTTCGTTAAAGGTGTTGCATTAAAGTAACTGAGACGGTTACTATCACCTTGTGGCACACACTCCCCATGGCCACTTCACACTTCTAAAGAATGTATGATTGAATGTAAAAAAGAGAAGAAGAATGTAGAGTTGAATGGAGAAGGATCATAAATATAGGTTTGAATGGGAGAAGGAGATGATGATGAATGTATGGCTGAAGAAAGAAAGAAAATAGATGAAAAGGAAAATAGATCATAGACAGTATTAAGAAGGCCGTAAATGGTAAAGAAAAAGGAAAGAGTACAGTGGGAGCGAAATGGGGAGAAATAACGGAATGTAGAACAGAGAAGAAGAAGAAATGGGAGGAGGTAAAACTTGAAGGACTCATATTCTTCTTCTAGTTTGTAAGCCATCAAAGGATTTGCTAACCGTCATCGACATCCTGAGGAGGTGCGCGCGCTCAAGTCCTACTGCCGGCCATCTTCGCTAATCATTTCCAGAGTTTTCCTCAGTGCATTCAGCCCCCTATCAAATTGAATACCGCTGTTTCCTTGGTATTCGTGGACACCTTGGACAGGTAAAGGCGGTCGAGCGTGGGACTGACCACCCCCACGTCACTCCGTACCGTAGGTCAAGAAAATGTGGAGCGCTACCTCCACATCCCGCATGCACCGTTCACGGCACGTACCTTCACCAAACGAATGCCAGGATGAAGACTCGTATAAGATCCTGATGCCTTCTTTGCCAATCCGTTTTCCCAGAAGAGCGTTCGCCAAGGGACGTTTTGCACCAAACGTATGAAAAGTTTAGATATCAAATGCCTGTTATGCTCATAAACGTACAATAACAAGATATTATCAGCAGTATTAAAATATACTAATGGAAAATTTTACCACTATTATTTAACTGTAAAAAGAATACACTTTTAGTTCCTATCTTTGCACATCTTTGGACTCAAAATTCACTAAAATAGGCCTATTTGAGATACACAAAAGGCGCATTTAGAGTGTCCAAGAAAGGTGTTTACATTATATGTATGAAACATTGCCGATACTAATATTGTTTTTAGGAAATACATCAGGAGTGATCGATTATTACGACGTGAAGAGTTGTGCTTGATTAACTTACAGAAACTGTTACATCAGCTTTATAACACTTTTTTTTAACATAAAGAAGATCAGAAATAGAAATATTGTGAACATTCAGAATTGGGTGCTTGTCTCAAAGGGGCGGGAATAGTATATCTTCAAAATAACTAATAATTAATAAGAATTTAACGTTTTCACATTTATGTCCTTCATGCCTTAATAGAACACATTCCCTGAAGATAGACTCAGAACATCCATCTTCAGGAACATATAAAAATATATTTTAAAAGAAAAAAAGAAAGAAAATTGCTTTGCCCCCGCCGAGATATGAACCCGTGATTTTTACTTAGCAAGCCAACGCCTTACCACTGCACCAAACCGACGATCTTGTAAACGGCAGTTTCGTCGTTGCATTTACAGTGCACATATTACGTAAGACGCCAGAGAAGTCACGTGTACAAGATAACGTCCTCTCGCATGTTATTTGTTCCGAAACTGACACAACTCTCTCAATCCTGCAAATTAACAGCACAGGGATTGGGATAAGATAAAGATAAAATTAATTTTATGTGTAAAGACGGTTCTGCCAAATAGAAAATTTACAAGTAGAATAATAGAATGTTAACAGCACTATTGACTGTCTCCTCTCGGAGAATCCGAAGATAGCCGAAGTAAAACCGAAGTCGTTGCGCGCTCGTGACTTCACTCAGAGCTACATACAGTATAGGTTCAGCAGTACGATTTGAAACGAGGTAATAAACTGTACTTCAGATTTGTATTTGTACTGTCGATAACGAAAGAAAAGTTTATGTACTTAAAAACTTTGCCGTTCAAGTACTTCCAAAATACGACGAAACGCATAATTCTTCTATTGTGCTTCTGTTTTCGTAACAATAGCGGTACAATCCGCCACTTTCTGAAGTACTGTTTAAAGGGTGCACACAAGAATCTCTTTCCTGGCATAACTTATTTACTCGGAATGTAATACCAGCAAAATTTGTTATAATATGAATGGATGGAAATTAGAAAATCTACACCGTAAACTGAAAAGGCTAAAGTGAATTTTATTGTCCGGAAGTTATCATCATTTACTAAATGAAACTTACTAACAAATAATCCATCAGCACCTCTTTGTATACCTTTCTTGAATCTTCTGTTATTCTTTCACCTTTAAAATATCTTACAGTGTTATTTATATTTAATTAGTTTTAAGTTATATTTCTACAATTTCTGTTATTAAAGATAGATATGTGTTTCTGGGAAAGAGATCAGTAAAGTTAAGACTAAGACTGCCATCTAGTATAAATTATTGTATTCATCTCGTTTTCTCTGAAGAACTAACATGGATACATTCGAACCACTTGCTAGGGTTCGAATCTGTGCCATATCTCTCAGCACCAAAACATAAGCGGTGACTAGGGAAATTCAAAAATCTAAAGTCAATTGAAAAGAAAAATATTCAGAAGTCTTTAACGACTTTCGAAATTTTAAAATTACACAAGATACCTTTCTGATTTCGGTTTACAATACTAGAATTTTTAAAAAAAATCGAATAATCTTTGATTAGAAATCGATAAAGGAAAACTGTCATTCATCGGGGACAGTGGAAGAGAAACATATTCTCTAATAGTTCTTCCCTCCCTTTTATTTTTTTTAAAGATTATAATGTCTCGAAATTCTAGGCATTTTTTTTTTTTTTTTTTTGGAATTCAGAACATTTTGATTTTAGAATGATCCAGCACTCTGAAACCCCGACCACACCAAGCTAGCAACCTCGGCCGCTAGACCACGAGGAGATCCCCTCCTGAGTTTGAGAATAGAAACGCTGCGATTATCAAAGGGTATGCACTGGCACACTAAAACCACAGTATGTCGCGAAATTGCTTGCCTTCCATGTGCCGTGTTGCGAGAATACAAATATTTTGATTAAATGGTAAAATAAAGGAAGTGAAAAATAAATTCAATATCTTTAAGACTTGCAAGTAACGAACTGAAATTGCTCAGTTTATTGAGTCAATAAATTGGAAAATCGATCACGGCGTAAGAACCTAATTTTTAGTAATATTGGAAATCGTAATGCAGTTGAATTCTGGAAGGAATCTGAACAACGAGTAATGGAGTTTGTCACAAAACAATTAAATTTAGATTTAAACTCTGAACATATTGAAAGAGTGCATCGACTCGGACGTCGACCAAATACACCGATAATTGTGAAATTTTCTGCCTTCAAGAAGAAAAGTGAAATTCTTAAAAATGCTTTTCGTGCGAAAGGAACCAGAGTTGTGATTTCAGATTTCTCAGCGAATGTGCGTGAAACAAGGAAACAACTATTGAACTATATGAAGGACGCTCGTGCAAGAGGTGATCATGCGAGGCTTTAGTACAATAAACTATACATTAATAATAGACCTTTCACCCTTGAAGAGCTACAAAAAAGTGAAAAAACATTAATGCAAATGAATAAATCGTTCAAAACAAAACTGCAGAGGTTGTAACACTGCATGTCAAAAGCACGTTCTCGCAACCACCTGTGAGGATACCCCCACCTCTAGTGATAAGAGACAAATGACAAGAGCCACCCGTTCAACCTTCGCACAGGCCCCAAGGAACAAAGTCTGACAAAGAAAGGAATGTGAAGGGGGAAAGGGTAAGTTTTCCTTATCTGAAGTCAGTGAAGGGTACAGTTATTTTCCAAATATAACTAGTGAACTAAGGAAACCCTTGCGAATTTACAATCAGAATGCTAGATCCTTGCGCGGTAAAACAAATGACTTTTTATGTAGTGTAATATCAAATAATTACGATATAATTACAATTACTGAAACATGGACTAATGAATCTCATTATGACAGTGAATTATTAGATAATAGGTATACTATTTTAAGACAGGATCGCAATATTAATAAAACTTGAAAGTCAAAGGGGGGAGGGGTACTTATCTCGGCTCTTGGAAAATACAATCTGTGTTTATTGAATAGCTGTGATGATCAATATGAGTGTCTGATTGCTAGAATAACTGTAAAGGGGAGACCAATGTTTATCTGTGTTGTATATTTTGAACCGGTTTCAGGTATAGATTTGTATGATAACCTATTTGCATGCATTGAATCCACTTGTCCGCAAGGCAGTCCTATTCTCCTCATTGGTGATTTCAATTTACCGGAGATAACCGGTACCGAATTCGATTTTGAGCAAAGCGCATCTTTAAAGTGTAGAAATTTATATAATTTTATAAATTTTTATGATTTGAGATCATTCAACAATGTTGCCAATAATAATAATCGCACAATAGATCTAGTTCTGTCAAATCTTGAAAATGTTGAAGTTAATAGAGAATTGTTACCGTTGGTACCGGAAGATATCCATCACCCAGCTATAATAATAGAAATAGTTAACAGACAGGTCAAGAAAGGAAAACAGAAAATTAACACTTATTATTATAATTTTAGGAAGGCAATTTTTCTGATGTTGTATCAGGAACTACAAGCTATTGATGGGGAATTCTTACAAGTGTATCGGAATGTTAATGACCTAGTGAGTAAATTCTATGATATTGTTTATGAAATATTTGATAGGTGTGTTTCCCGTAAAATTAGTACTGTTTCAAAGTATCCGTGTCGGTTCACCAAAGATATTATTAGAGAACTTAAGGTCAAGGCATATTATCATAAACAATCCAGGGTCAAAACCATGAACTCAACACCTTTCTATCAAGGATTTGCTCGATTACGTAGGGAAATTAAGAAAGACATTAGAATTGCTTATAAGAGTTTTATAATTAATTCTGAAAATAATATCAATTCCAACTCGAGCGAA
>JAGDQP010006908.1:0-45018 GCA_022664845.1 Lepisma saccharinum | reverse complement strand
CATGGCTTTGTTTCTCAGAAATCCACGGTAACAAACTTAGCACTTGTTACGGACTACATAGCAAATTCGATGGACGAAGGCAAGCAAGTTGATGTGATTTATATTGACTTTGGAAAGCATTTGACAGGGTTAATCACAATATATTACTGGAAAAATTAAATCACTATCACTTCTCACCCATTGTGATTAGGCTTCTCTATTCGTACTTAACAAATCGCAAGCAATCAGTTGTCTATAAAGAATACAAATCATATGAATATTCTGCACTCTCAGGAGTTTCTCAAGGTTCGAACCTAGGACCTTTGTTATTCCTCTTATTTGTTAATGACCTTCCTGATTGTGTATCTGATAATGAAAAATTGTTATTTGCATTTGACTTTAAAATATATACAAAAGTCAACTCTATCGGAGACTGCATAAGGCTTCAGCAAAGCTTAGATAATATTGCAAACTGATGTGCTATTAATCAACTTGGAGTCAACATAAGTAAATGTAAAGTACTATCATTTAATAGAAATAAAACCACTCATCAATTTGATTATTCCATTAATAAAATTGTACTAAACAGACCTACTGTAGTTAAGGATCTTGGTGTCAGTTTTGACTCGAAATTGACTTTTAACATACACGTTACAAATATAACAAAAGAAGCCTTGAAGTTACTAGAATTCGTAATTAGGACGGGAAGAGAATTCAACAACATATCAACATTGGAAAAAATTTACTATGCTTATGTTCGCTCCAAGGTAGAATATGCCTCTCCTATTTGGAATCCATATCAATTGAAACATTGCCAACAATTAGAGAAAATCCAATCAAAATTTCTTAAATTCCTGACTTTTAAAGAAACTCGAATCTATCCTGGTTATGATAGTTACAATGCAGTCATTAAGAATTTTAATATTCAGAGCTTAGAACAAAGGCGCAACATTGCTGATCTGTTATTTCTTCAAAAAAATTGTTCAAAATAAGTTAGATTGTATGGATTTAGTTTCGACATTACAGTTTCGTGTTCCATCATCTAAAGCTCGCGTTAATAATACTAGTCTCTTCCACTGTATAAAGGCAAGAACCAATATCTTGATGAGGTCACCAATCTGGAGAATTTGTACTAGATATAACCAACTCTGTACAGTTCACAATGAACTGGACGTATGCTTTATGTCGCCTAAAGAATTTAGAGATGCCGTTGTCTATAAAGTCTGTACAACTACTTTGTAAAGCTCAACACTATAATTAGGCCATTGCCTCTTGTGTTGTCACTAAATAAATAAATAAATATAGTGACGTGCGAAACGTTAGTAGAAAAATATATAAAAAAATATTTTATTTCTATAATTCAACACCGATTTGTTTATTTTGAAAGTTATTCTTGTATGAGACACAAAGCCCGGACTTCCCGGAACCATCTCAGTTCGTATTCAAATTTCAGTCCTTAATTTTATCGCATGATACTCCCTTAGCGTGTATAAGTACCAATTTTGCATGCATTCGTTTTAGTGAGGCCAACTTCTGTATAAGTTTGTTCTCTGCTGCGGTTTTTAGCTTTTCTCCTGTTTGTGATTCTTAGTTCAGAGTCCTGTAGTGTAAAGTCATAACTCTGGGGCCTATACTTGATGTTTCTTTGTTTTCTAATTTGTTATTTCTTTCAGTTCTCTGCTCGACAGCACCAATGTGATTGTATTCTGATGTTTATTATTATTATTAATGGTCATTTTTATTATTGTATTAGTATTCACAGTTAATGCTTTGGTTGTTGTTGAATTGTTGTTAATGTCTGAAGTAAGTCAGTAGACTTTCAAGGACTGGACCTACAGATTTCTGGTAAAATGGATTCGAAACCTTCATTTCATAAACCTCTACAAGGATTGAACTGTGATCTTGCGTATTGCAGAGGAGCGCGATTCCCACTCGACTCCCTTTGTGTTATTTTGAGTACATGGTATTTATTCGTGTACGAACATTTGGGACATAAGTGTGTAGAAGATGAGTAGTTTGGTTTTCCTTTTTTATTTCTTTCCGAAGAGGTGTTCTGCTTCAGCACATACTAGCTGAAATATGTCATTTCCAAGGTTTTCAAAATGAATGTACATCTCTCGTTGTGTGATTTTTGTTAAACATTTCTAAGCTAAGCCACCTATATATATAATTTTCTTGAGGGCATTGCATTGGTAACTATGTTTCTTGAACTGTTTTGCTACTGCTCATTGCTTCCTCGAATGATATATTCGGTCGGATCATCTGATATTTTTGCATGGTGCTCAGTTGTTCTGTTGATATTATCTAGCTTTTTTAAAAATAATTAGCTACTTTGTTTTCTTTTTGCTTTCGTTTGTCTCGGTGCGTTGCTAATTGTCTACGCAGACGCACTTGTAACGTTTGAGCACGTGTAGTAAGCAGCAGCGTAAACCACAGCACTGTGCTTTTTCAGAATATGTTTTTGAGAATTATAATATGAGCATTAGTAGGCCTCTTTTTGTGTTTTCTTTCCTGGACATTTCTGAGTCGTTTGGCTCGGAACATGCCAGAGTTTGGTTCGTAGAATTGCCAGAGGACAGGACAACTTGCGTCATCTAAGTCCTATATGGAGAAGTCTTGTTTATTGCTTTGTAACAGCTATTTCTTTCTGTTTGGAGTATTGTCACCTTTTGTGCAGTGGTATAGTATTAATATTTTTTCTCATTACTATTGACAATGTACTGCCTAAGCGGTAGGTCCTTTCGGGCCAATTTTTAACCCTATCCGTTTTTATACTTCTCCCTGGATATATATATTGATTGGACTGGATGTATTTATATTGATGGACAGTCTGTTTCATATCTCAGGGCGTCCATGGCCTATATATTGCGGTTGTCAGAATTACCAAATAGGTCAGATTAAAGCGTCAGTGTGGGGTATTACGTGTTTTGGAAAATCAGTTTCGTTTATTTAATAAGTTCTGGTTTTCCTGGAAAGGTGTGGTGGCTCTAAGGCAGGTCTTTGATTTTTAAATTCTTGTTTATAAGTTTTGTCTTCCCTCTCAAGAGATGAAAATTTTGTTTTGTTCAGAGGAAGCTCAGTGCTATTGTCTTTGCTCTGCTTTTCCCAGTTTTGTGGGTTCAATATAGAAATAGCTTTTCTTTCTTTCTTTTTTCTTTTTGCATATTTCGATGTGAAGACCCAATTTTTTGTCTTGTTTATCATGAAGAATGTCGTCAGTTAGTTGGTTAGGCTCTTGCTGAGTTTTTGTTACTCACAAAAGTACTCTACTTCGATGAGAACTTATTTACTGAGTCCCTCTATTCCTTCTACTAGCCTGCCTTAGTATCAGCGGATGGAAGGTTTCTGTCTCTAGCCCGACTTGAATTCGAATTGTTTAGTGGTGTCCACCTCAAGACACCGAACTCAATATGATATGTCCATAGGCTACTTTAATCGGCTATTTATTGGGACTTTTTTATCAGATTGCCGATCACCACTCACTACCTGTAACAAATTTGTTTTTTTTTGTTCGAAAAATACTAAATAACTACCTCGTTGATGATTTGACTTTGTAGCGGAAAGAGGTTAAGAAAATTTACAGTGACGATCTTGTTAATGATTGCTAAAATGAATCCAAGACGTTACCCTCTGACACATTAGAATTTTTCATGAACTGTAAATAACACTTTACAAGAAGTTAACAATTAAACAATCCTTATTTTTTGTCAGATATGGGTGTTTGTTTTCAGCTATATGGTATTGACAGCGAATTGATGCATGTGAACTACGTATATGAGGGTATGACGTAATAACTACGCTTGGAAATAGGTGGGATGTGCCAAGCGATATATCATATAAGGTCTTTCCTAAATTATCTTGCCCCTGGTGTCGGTTGCCGAAAACCGGAAAGTAGCAGTAATTTCTTTAGGCCTCAAGTTCAAATCTATCTGTCTAATATACATATCCACATAATTGGACTCGAGAAAATTATTTAGACCCGCCCCCGGAATAGCGGTAAGGTTTAATTTTAAGTGACACATCCTTCGTTATTATGCAATCGTGATCAACAGAAACGCGGTTTGGGTTGCGTATAACTAAGGATATGATTGATGTTAATTTTACTCAAACAATGTGTTTGCCGATATGAATTTTTAAAAATGCACAAAAAATAATTGGTCGTCATCCTAGCAAGGATTTTTTTTTAAATTGATAATAACCCCCAAATTTGCTGAGAAATAACGT
This sequence comes from Lepisma saccharinum, assembly GCA_022664845.1. Taxonomy (NCBI): domain Eukaryota; kingdom Metazoa; phylum Arthropoda; class Insecta; order Zygentoma; family Lepismatidae; genus Lepisma; species Lepisma saccharinum. The sequence goes on along the minus strand of JAGDQP010006908.1, from coordinate 40,815 downwards.
TTTCTGTACTCGTGGTCACGGGTTTGAGTTCGAGTCCTCTGGCGAAATCATAGAACGGAGTTACACGGAGGTCACTTTACCCAAAATTGTAGGTCCCGTCTTTAGAAACTCGCCAATCTTTATGATAGTAAAAAAAAACCTATCCCCCTGTGCAATACGCACGCGCCGTGAACGGCGCATGGGGGATGTGGAGGTAGCGGTCCACTTCTTGACCTACGGTACGAAGTGAGGTGGGGTGGTCAGTCCCACGCTCGACAAACCTTACCTTCCCAAGGTGCCCAGGAGTACCAAGCACACTCCAGTACTCAATTTGATAGGAGGCTGAATGCATCTCAGAGCGCCAGACATAGGAACACTACGAGAAAAGTCTCTAGTGTCCTGGCCGGGATTTTAACCCGGGCCGCCCGATGTTAATAGTAATTAATTCAAGAAAGATATTTATTATGGGTTCATTTCGCCTCGCACCAAAGGTGGATAAGGATTAGTCTCGTTTTCTCTCCCCCTTCTCTCTCTCTGACACAGACACACACATATACATATATATATATATATAATAAATCAGAGCCATATTCGATCCACTACTGGAGGAGATTGGTCTACTGCTCACACGCTGACGAGACGGGGTTGGGAGAGGAGAGCCGAAGCTCTCACTGTGACCCTCACTATCTTTTATTCATATTCAATTGCATTACGATGCTGGGTGAGCACCGTTCCAGACCCACACGCCTTGGAAAAAATCCTTGGTAGCGCCAGGAATCGAACCCGGAACCCTCAATCCGTAGTCAGTAACTCTAACCACTAGACCAACGGGGCGGTCATATAATAATTTGCATGAGTCTTATCATCTAATGTTCCTTTTTTATCTAGAAAACACCGCTAAGTAAATAATCTCTGATTGGTAATCTTACATAGACAGACCTCACTGAAATGACCGTAGGAAATATCAGTAATTTCTTTTTCTTCCGCGCTAACAAATTGGTATGGTAAAACAAGTTGTAATACAATCAAAAACTAATAAAGCGAACAACAAACAGAGAATGAAAAGTAGGTCGTATTTTATCTTGTTTTTAATACTTGTAGTTCCTCTTCGTTTTTCTTTCCTTTCTTGTTTCACTGAGTTATTATCATCGCAAATGAAAAATGAGCGTTCACTTTCGTTGTACTCAATTTGTTAAACCAGCTATCGATAAGTAAATAAGTCTCTGCATTTGAATAATGGCTCATAAACTTAGACGGACAAAGCCAATGAATTAATGTTCTCATATAGTTTCTTTGTGCTTTCTCTTCTTTTAGAGATACATTTATTTTACTTTAGGTTGGTACTTGTTGAGAAAAAAAAACAACTAGTCAACAAAGCCCGTGTGGTCTAGTTGCTATGCTTGGTGCAGACTTCGCAACAGATTGGGGAGGCACTCAAGTTCGAGTCCTGATGCTCGCCTTATTATTTGAAATTTCTACAAGTATTACGTAGATTCACTAGCGAATACTTGTATGGTACCGTAGCCAAAGCTCTGGTCGCTACTTTCCCCATCGCTATCATCAGTTGAGTGCTTGCCGGTGGCGGAGGGGGGAATATATATACATGGCCGGGAAATAACTCTAATGTCCAATCCATACATTTTCGTGCTGGGACCCGTTAGTACCCAAGCAAGTGCTTGGCGAACGAACATGAATGCAGTTTCCTTGTTCTTTAACTTATTATTCGTGGCTAGACTTTGACACGAGTCTGACATGGCACGGCTAAGCTAAAGAAAGCTGAGTGTCTGGCCCATTAAATATAAATTAAATGAAAAAAAAAAACAACGAATGCTCGATTCCACTGATATTAATTTAACAAATATAGATGGCATGGAATTAGATTAGAGAACACCATTTTCTTAGGATATTATTTACGAAAAATATACATTAATTCACTACCAAAATAAATTCAATATTACTTAAAAAATCCTTTCGTAAAAGTAATTCTTGCCATAAATCAGTATTTAAACTAAATCCACACAGCATAGACCAGAGGCCGTGTAGCCTTTCCAGGTGATTTAGCCTCAAAAGGATTGCTACTGAAATTCCCTGATTTTAACGGTGTTCCTATAGTTCAAAGATTTATAGTGGTTTTTGCCTGTATAAGTAGATAAAGCCATAAGAAGATATCGGTTGTTGGCTTAAATAAAATAATAATAAAAGAAAAAAAGAAGAACGAATAACTACATATATCAAGGAGAAGTATCCCTGGTTTCACCTTAAAACCTCTTTCCCGAACTACAATATATGTACGGTACGTGTGAAATGCAAATGGAGGCGACTCACTCCTGCACACTAAACACATTCTCAGTCCATTTACCTAAGACAGAGGCCATACATTCGTTAATTAAAACACAATTGGCTTTTCTCCCCCACCTTTTTGTCCACTGTATGTGTTTTCCAAAGGATTAAAAAGCAGAAAAGGCAGAAACTAAGTTTAACGGCATCTGTACTTTAACGAAAAAAAAAAAGTTCAAATAACGAGTTGGTAGAAGAAATCCTCGAACGCCATTTTAAGGCTTAAGGGACATCGTATGAGTTAAGCCTCTCATATAAACCTTTTTTTTTTATTAAGGAAAAAAAAAAGAAAAAAAATAGAAGAGCTTTAAAATGTTTAGAGAAAGCTTTCTCATCTTTCATCTCTCCCCTTTCTCTTCTTTTGTGCTTCTTTTTCCCCCCTCTATAGGTCCTTTTTATTATCCTTTTCCTTCCGCTTTTAAAATCTTTTTTGCACGTTATCATAGCAAACGGCGTGCTAGTTGGGATTTACCTGTGATTTAAGACACTAGATGGTACTGTGGTGCCATTGACCGCATGTGCTGCTATTTGTTGGTCGAAATTCTTCAAAACGAAGTCAAAACAATTAATTTCTTTTTTAAATAATTATCAGGAATAGACATGAATATAAAAACTGCTTGTAAATTGAATGGATTGATCGATAGTTATGTAGTTCTTTTAAAGATTGCGTTGAAAAGTCTAAGAGAAATATTAAAGTTCTTCCTCATTACGGTCAATATGGTACGGTCATTCTCATTACGAATAAAAAGAATTCTTTATTCTGTCTGTTGTGTACAGTTGATAAATTTGTTTACCTTATCGTTGCACAAAGTTTCCTTTGTTGCTTCTATAAATTCAAGCCTTGGAGAGTTCTAACTTTCAGGTAGAGACCTCCACGGGTCGGGCCTGGGCGGGCCGACACTGCTTTCTCTTCAAGTCGGGCCGATTAATTGCCCTTCTTTAAAGCAGTTCAATAATTATTGACTTTCGTTAAACGATAATTGGAATAAAGCCAAACATTCAAGTCTGTATGCACGCCACGTGGAGTGAAAGGTATTACAAAGAATGTAATATTTACAGTTGGTGTTGCTTAGCGGCTCCACTTTCGCTATCGAGGATTAGTTGCTCACCGGGGCGTTGACCCCAGTCGGCAGTCACACGAGTGACTGCATGCCCTTCCCTCAATAAATAACAAAAGACAGTATGCGTATTGAAGCTTCCTCTGATGGACCGTGTCAATACCAGAATATGGTCAATCCAACCACTGGATCCCAGTGGGTGAACAGGCAGAGTTGTCGTCTTGATATAAAAGGAAACCGCACTCTTTGTTCTTCTCTCCACTTTAGCGACCCGCAGGAAGAAATGGTGGAGAAAGTCAGGGTTGTAGTCTAGCACGGTGTTAAATACCGTGCAAAGGTAGGTTTTGCGGGTGGGGTCAAATTTATGATAATTTGTTTTGTAAATAAAAGTTATACTTTGACTAGCTACTTCTTTGCTGGATTTATAAAACCTGCATCGATTGATATCGTTCAACGACATGGGCCCCATATTGGATGGCAATCGGTCAACGATAAAGATCGACATCGTTCCACATCGATCATCGACATTGCTCAATATTGGGTATCGATATCGCTCAATATCGGTCATTGACATTGTGAACATAATGTAATTCTGATTTTTTATTATTTTTTAAAAGGAATCCCATTTTTATATAGGACCACCAACATAGACAAACCAACAAGAAATAATAAAACACGTTAGAAATTGTAAAACAAAGTTACTACTTACGTAAAGAATACAATTTTTCTGTAGCTAAAGTTACGTCACTTTGCTGTGCTAATGGATTGTAAAATTTGTCGACCACTGCTAGTTTGTAAAATATGTTATTTTCGATATTGCGTTCATGCTAAAATTTGTAGTTCCCCTCAATTGTAATAGTTTCACGTCTCTTCCGCTTTTAACTTCGTTATTTTTTTACATTTTTTGCCAAGAGCTTAAGAGTACAATGATCATGATTACAATGAAACAGCTTCAATTGAAAGAAATTATGTAAAAGAATAATTAGAAATTTAGCTTACCCTTCTACTAAAGGGAACCTCTCTTAACAACCACATGGCCTCGAGAATACACTACATTCTGCCGTACAAACAAACGAAACAAAAGTGTAATATGTGCCCCGGTTCTGGCGGTGTACGATAATCAGCGTAATAAATATTACTATAAACCTTGTTGGATTTTCTATGTACGTATTTAACACTTTACAAGCAACTTTAAACACTTTATTTGTCCGTGTCCTTCCCGTGGAATGGTAGGTTATTTCTGCACTTCAACATGCTTCGATGAACAACTCCTTTGTCACCAAACAAAGCTGGCCGCTACAACATGAACTTTTATATTTTATCACCAGAGGGATATAATATCGATTTTATCTTGAATAAATATCGGTTTGTCCATATGGACCGACATTGATCAATATAGATATCGGTTAACGATATGGATCGATATGGTTCCATGACAAGTGCTCTATATTTTTTAGTTTTAATTGATTCATTATGAACCAAAAGTTTTGTAAAAAAAATCGATTTATTCTTTGCACAATACTTACTATAGTTTTAGAAAATAGGTTAATTAGTGATACTGATAATCGATTGACGTGAGCTCAAGCGGGCCGCTCTCCCGCCCGCCTTTACGATGTGGGGCAGATGGATCTCATGAGCTGCCAACGTACATATGCTAATGGGGGGCATCTCCTTAGAAAAGCGTTTTTCTTTACTACTAAAATTCGGCGATTTCGTAGCGGAAATGATTCTTAGGGGACTATCTATTTAAAAGAAAAATGATTGAAAATTTGCTTTAAATAGTTTGCTTTAAACACTGGCCACACAAAACTTCGTTTCGATAGCTTAAACGGTTTCTTACACACGTAATCAGGGATGTATCTAGAAGTTTAAAATCGGAGGGTGTCCAGAACTTTTGGTATGAAATGTATTGAGTACGTAAAATACATACATAATTACGCCCAAATTATACTAATACCTTCATAGAAATTAGAATTTTTTATTCTCTAGATCCACCCGTAAATGCTCGTACTTCACTAGTTATATAAATCCAGTGATTCCGCTAGATCCCCTGTGGGGGCATCACCCCCCAAATTCTCCAGAGCACACCCAACTTTAAAATTTTGACGATGAAAAATCGGTGCAAAACTCCACTTACACCATTCCAATTTTGACTTTACACCCTCGCCCCCCCCCCCCAAAAAAAAAAACGGAAAATTCTGGCGGAATCCATCCATTGATTGCTACCAAAAAGTGATTTATTAGTCCTTTAAAACCATATACAAGTATGAACAATATATAGTGGACATTAAATAGTACGTATATGAAACCCTTACTCAAACTTTGATCTCAAGAACAAAGATTAAAAAATTTAAAATTAGATTGATATGTTTTTTGAAAAAAAATATTCTGATTTTTTTTTCATATAGACCCAATTTTATCTAAAGCTACCCTTCGTTAAGAATACGTTTGCAGACTTCTGTTAAACAATTTAACACCACGAAAAAAAAAAAAAAACTCTAAATACATATATGTTATGAAGGATACAATTTAATCTGAACAGCATTTTGGCTAGAAATTGTTTATTATGTCACACGAATTAGCTGTAAGATAGGCAACTGTTAATTTATTTTTTTAAATATATTATCTTTTTAATCTAAGAGTTATCTATTCTGTCCATAAAAGATTTTAATTCTTTCATTTTTTTGTATCTTTTGCAGAGAAAACAGTTGGCAAATTGTTAGTGTGTCCTACATTAAAGAAAATACTGCCTTGACAGCCACCTAGTGATACTAAATAAAAGTTTAATTTAAAATAATTATCACTGGAACTAGAATCACATAGTTGACAGTTCTAACCCAAACACGGAACTGACTTTATGTCATAATGAGGAATCACTTTCCCCGAAAGCATTAATTTCAGATTCGATTCTGAACGAGGGAATAGAAAATCACTGCTTCACAGAAAGCAACTCCTTAATATCATGAAGAACGGTAGTTCTTCGACTGACGCTGACAAACGGGTCTGTTGCGACACTCATATATATACAGCTAATTTCGAATCTAGCGAACTATAAGCCTGATTTTGATGCTTGAACTTGCATTTGAAAGCTCTTTGCCATGCAATACTAAGACACATAAAAAAAATGGGCCAGTAGGACCTCCCTGGGTAGGGTGGTTCGAAAAAAAATCACATTTCTGATGATAGCACAGACCCCAGTCCATATAAGCGGCCGAAAGTTACGGAATCGTAATCTAGGCTTCAGTACCTTTCAACACGTCAAAATCGGTGAAGGGGTTCAAAAGTTATGACTTTTTTTTAGCCGAATCAGAGAATTTTCACAAATGATCGAAAAGTGTGTCTGTCATTCTGTGTGTCTTTTTGCTTTAGCCTCAAATGGTTGGTACAAAGGGGTTTGGGGGGTCAATTGCGGGCACCAACAAGTTGGGGTAACAAAATGTTTATTTATTGATTGGAGTTACCGTTTTCGAGATACGGAGTCTACCATAGTCCAAAATCGATCTTTTGTATGAAAACTATGCACTTTTTAATAGGCAGCCTTACAAAATAAGTTATATGAATACAAAAAACCCTTCGGGGTAAGGGGAAGAGTGACGCAAGAATTCTACTCACATAAGAAATGATATATATTTTGCGAGTCACTACGGTGGAAGGGAGGATACTAATTCTGTTAATTTTATTACAAAGGAAACACTTCCGCCATAGTGACACGAAGGAAATCACTCGCAAAATGGATATCTCTTCTTTTGTGAGTAGAATTCTTGCGTCAATCTTCCCTTTACCCCGAAGGGTTCTTGTACTGATCATAGAACACTGGAATAATCTAAACCTAAATACAGTAGAACCGCGGTAATCCGACCTCCGATGGTTTGACTCCTCGCATAACCCGACTATGACGGAGGTATAGGAAATATGGCGGATTTCTGCACTTGTCCTTGAAACACTACGTATATTGTTGAGTCAGTTAGCGTGACACTTGAGCAGTGCATTCTCGTGCTTTACTTTACTACTAGTTACTGTTAAAACAGTGATTTTTGAAAAGGTGAACAGTAATATAAGATGTCATTTGTGACGATGAAAACGTCACTTTCAGCGCTTGTATCTTCGAAACTAATCATATTTCGGGATTTTTTCAAAGAAACTTTTTTTCTTGTTTTGATGTAAATGCGGCATTATTTCGGAGACATCCTGTATGATGGGTTCAGAAGGTCCCTTGATAGCATATCAATTTAGTAAGGCAACGGTGGGGAAGCATTTAGAAAAGGATGGACCACAATACACGACCCGGACTACATCTATCACTACCTAACGTATGTGTATGCAAAATTAGTTGTAAACACGTGTAGATTCATATATCAGTGACACACTTTTATTCATTTTTTAAAAATAAAATAGGTTGGCAATACTGACAACTGGGATGCTGGAGACGGGGACACCCACAGTGTTTTTCTATTGTGTCGAATAAAGCTTATGCCAAGTTTAGTTCTGCTACGTCTAACGTAATGGAAGTACTGTGAAATATTGAATTTTGAAGATAATAGGATGGCAACACTGATAACTGCGATGCTTGGGAACGGGACACCTACAATATTTTTTTCTTTGGTGTCTAATAATGTTTGTGAAGTTTGGCACGGATAACTCTAACAGAATGGAAGAACTTTGAAAAGATGACTTTCTAAAAAAAAAATGGAAACACTGATCCAGTGCATTAATCACGATAGTTCCAGTACCTCTGAGCTACTCTATCCAAGACCTTTCTAACGACATCTTGTCCACGTTTAACACTGTGGTTCATGACACTTTTGTCGCCTGATGAACGGACGAAAAAAGCGGGAATATAAGGTCCCTTATGATTAGCTACGCTATCAACAGAACTAAAAATCAACGACGTCTTACAATTACATTTTGAAATTTGTTCTTTTGGAGGAACACGGAGTGACATACAGACTGTATACCGATTGCAGCACTCTCAGTTTGGTATGCCTCATGAAAGTCTAAACGACATATTTAACGGAGAAAATGATTCAAAGATTGTTGCTGCATTTAGGAAGTCTGTATTTGTGTTATTTCTTTAATGTACACTAGGTGGATCTGTACCATTGTTCAATAGTACAATGCAACTTTATTGGTGCAAATAGTTGTTTTGAGACTTGAGTATTTTATTTCTTTTCACTTTCGTTAATGGTTTCATTTTGTGTAAGAAATAGATTATGCTGTATGATTTTAAATACAATATTTATGAAATTACTGTAAGTTTCATTTAAAGATGTTGTCTTATTCATATTTAAAATAACCCACCAATTGCGGCAAAGTAGGGATCAATGGTAATTCAGCAAATCAAAATGCACGTATCTTTCTTCAATTTCGGGTTTCTCGAGTTTGTCTAAACAAATGTGGTCTACTGAGAATATAAAAAAAATCTCGAATATGTACAGCCATTTTCGCTACTTCACGCAACCTCACGCAACCTACGCTACACTCACTTGTATGCACAATGTCACCTTACTTCTATTGAAGACTGGACGACTAAATGGCGTATGAAGCTAAACGCAGACAAAACTACCGTTGTTCATTTTTCCAAACGTTACACTGGACTATTACAGCCTCTCACTCTATTTGGTACGCAACTTCCGTACAGCCCATCAGCACGCTACCTAGGAGTCGACCTGGACCGAACTCTACTATTTCGTCAACACCTAAATTCTGTTGCTAGTCGAGCCCTCAATCGTCTCCTCGCACTATATCCCATACTTCGCAGCCATGACTTAACAATAGAAGCCAAACTGAATGCCTACGTTATGATGATCCGGTCTCTTCTGACATATGCTGCCCCTGCGTGGCAACACACTGCAAAATCCAACCTTCTTCCACTTCAGCGCGTTCAAAATAGAGCTGCCAGGATGATTACAGGACACAGCAGAGACACCCGGATTGCGCAACTCCACGACGACTTATGCATACCCATGATAACAGATGTCATCGATCTTCAATGTCGTTCCTTCTGGGCTCGCATTCAAAATTCCCCTCACCATACTTTGAACACCTTGGGCACCGCCCAACCTATCCGTCACACTCACCGCATGCCTCATCCTAGATAACCTAGTCACCCACAACACCGATCACCTGTCTGAAATTCAAGATCCCCCATCAAGTTCCACCTCATGATCTCTTCAACTTTTTATGGAAGGATTTTATTCCACCTCAGCCTCACTGATCTTAATTTACCATCGTCGCCTCGCTACACATCATTGTCTTCCTTCCTCCCAACCTCGTCTCACTAGATCTACATTCACTGCCTTAGGGATGCGACAGTTGCTCCCTAATCAAAACATTTACTACATTACATCACGTCTCCTTAACAATCATATGGAAGTCATGAGCTTTTAGCTCGACACTTCAAGCATTAAAAAGTCATGATTTAACTGGTAACTGGTAACTTAATAATAAAGTTCCCTGCATATTTGTGTAGCTCAAGGTTATATTGCAAATGCGGTTCTGGCCGTCTACGTACCAGGGTTTCCGCCAGGATTTTCAGTTTGGGGGTTCGAGTTCATTCAGTTTGGGGGTTCATTAGTGTAGGTTCGAATTTTCTACCAATATTGCTACGATCACTCGTCTACACATTTGTGTTTATAAGATGTTATGGTAATAAATTATTGTAGTTTTTAAACTTAGATTAAAAAATGTTTATTTTCTAACAATAAATTTTATTATTAGGGGGCTCCACAAACTAGTGGTTAGAACGTTGAACTCTAGTCCGCGTGGTCCCGGGTTCAATTCCCGGCTGGAGCACCCCACTTTTCGGTGTCCAATCAGCGTCGTGAGGCAAACTGGGGAGACACGTGAATAGAGACGTGACCATTTGGTCTAGAAAGCCCCTCATACGCCTGTACGTGGTCTAGGTGACGCGCAATGCTGACCCCACGGCCGTCACTCAGGTGGACGCTGTTCCACCGACCGCGGACAGATGGCGTTGACGCAGGCTCAGGACCTTTCAGTCCGTAACGCCACTGGTTATTATTATTATGAAATAAAACAAGATTATCTTAAAACTCATTTTTAGAAGAATATTTACATCATCGAGCTCCCAAACCGTATAGATAATAATTATAATTGAAATATTAGTCTTATTTTGAATTTCTCTTCTCTTCATTGTACAATGTTAGGAGAGCTATTTCTTACAAAAAATTAAGAAATAATTTTGTATTTACCGAGACCAAGATATACAGCAACTTCTCGTTCTGCTTTACCAGCCCTCAAATTGACAAGCTCCTGCAGCACTGTGGGAAAATTAAGGTATCCGTCATATCGTTTTCCGTTGCAGGGCAATAGAAGAGGTGGGTTGAAGAATTTACATTTTTAGCACAATGACCTCTATCTAAAAACGATACTGGACTGACTGCTGCATTTAAAAATTTCATGAATATATGAAGCCAGGGAGCGGAGAGGACACTTGTTTGTCCACTTCCAGTCTAAATCAATATGGATCAAATTTTATATTCTAACCCAGTTCCTTTTTACGCTTGATATCGCTGTGCGGCCCGTTTTTTTATTTATGTCTTAATTCTTGCAAAAAACGTAAATATTATTTGCAGTATTTTCTATTATATACAGAGTACGGCGTACTATTATATAAATAACTCAAGAATTAAGACTTAAATCCAAAGCGGGCCGCACAGCAATAAGAACCGCATAAAACTGAGTCAGAACGGACAATTTGGTCCACATTGGATTAGACTGAAAGTGGACAAATGAGTTTAAATATTTGCTCAGGCGTCTATCTTTCTACACTAAGCAGTCACTCCAGTACCGTTACGTGCAACTCGATGGTTTAGCAGGAGGAGGACAATTGTCATTTCTTCCATCATTTTCATTCACCTTTACTCTATCGTACTGTGGTGTGTCAATAAAAGATTCTAAAAATTCGAGACAAAATTCAGGGAAGTCTTCCTTTTTTCTTTCGTGGCAAGTGGTTACCTTGTGCATCTACTCAAATAGCTATTTACCAAGCCGCCGTAACTCAGTAGAAGAGCGTTGGCGTAGCATTCGGGAGGTCCTGGGTTCGATCCCAGCGGCCGACCATACTGACTGAGGTTTCTCCAGGGTTTTCCACCAGGCAAATGCCGGGATGGCACCTTGAACATAGGTCGAATCCTTTCCCCACCTCTATCCCAGCCTGAGCCTTAGATGCCTAAAGGTCATAAATAGAAATTAAAATTCAATTCAAACAGCTATTGACTGCAGCAAGATGAAGAAAGTGCAGACTTGTCTTCAGGGTTCATTTCACTCTCCAAAACCATATCCTGTTTATATCTCCATCATTTTAGCGCATACATTAAACCCTTCCCTGCATTGGTTATATCAAACAACCAGAGAAGGGTACAGCAACATTTACGTATTTTACTCTCTGGCTTTGATGTACTGTACGTCAGTTGGAGGTTCAATGTCACTACATATTGAATCTAACAGAACTTCATTGTTATCCTTCCACTTAAGGGCAATGTAAAGCCAAGATCTCTGACAAGAGATAGCAGCACTATCTCCGTATATATCTAATGTATTTTTATCGTTGCACGAAATTTTAATGCTGCTCCTAGAATTAAAAACAACAATTTTCTTGTCCTCTTGGACACGGCATCTCCTTTCTTCCTCTGAGAAATATTCTTGAGCGTTGACCAAAGATTCTGTTGCTCCTGACTTTGGTTCTAGAATCTGAAAGCTTTCCGGAGAGATAGGTTTGTAAATAGTCTATCGAAATAAACAAAGCTACTTGGAGACAAGATTTTGACCAAATGTTAAAGAACAGAAGGATAATGCCCTATATTACAAGTTGGGAGAAGTGTTCTCTTTCTTTGGTAGATCTCAAAATCCAACACAGGGCCAGCGTGAGATCAGAGGTTATAGTTATTCATTGAAACTAACCTCGTTTTTTTTTCTTACGCACTGTCTTACATCTGGACAATACAGAGGCAGGCTTTGGTATTTGATAATACCTATAGGAAATCCAAAGAAGCTCCTGATTTCAAACTTGCTTGTGTGCAGTGTTGGTAGTTTTTCACGTGCTGCTGATTACTGCAATGTGTTACACTTTCGAAGAAGTAATAAAAAAAAAAATGTGGAAGCAATCAACAGACTCTTTCACCTGACAAGGATTCTGGAAAGTATAAGAAAACATAATTTCACTGGGCTGAGCCATAAACGCCTCAAGGCCTTAAAATAAATTCAAATTCAAAACATAATTTCATATTGATTTAATAATTTATTGAGAGTAATTTTTATGTCAAAGTAGCTTGGCGTGGAGATGTAAGTTAGTGAGAACTTTCAGAAAGGAGATAGAGTTGTATCTGTGTTAGAGCCAGTTCCAAGTTCCAGTTGGAGTAGCTGTTCCAGGTGTTTTTCTAGCATCGTAGGTTGTTATTAAGCCGCCGTAGCTCAGTGGTAGAGCGTTGGCGTAGTATTCGGGAGTTCGATCCCAGCGGCCGACCATCCTGACTGAGGTTTCTGCAGGGTTTTTCCTCAGTCACACCAGGAAAATGCCTTGATGGCACCTTCACCCTGGCAGACATCTCGAATTCTTCCCTCCCCCGAGCCTTAAATACATAAAGACCATAAATAAAACTCAAATTCATAAGTTATTATTCGTTACAGGTCTTCTTGAGGTAAGAACTCTATGTTATCTCAGAATATCATTTCGGTGGAGTTGCTTGAGATGAAACTTGAGTAATGTCCGCCTTGGGAACTAAACTTGTATCAGGTATGGATTGTGCGGCTCTTTGGCGAATTTTCTACCGTCCACCACAAAGCATTTCTTGATGACCCCAAAATGTGTTCTGCTGAGGAACAGGAATGGCGATATTATTTTAATGTTAGTCTAGTCTTCTGTCGTAAAAAGTTCTTCGAGCTTTCAGTTATTTTACAGAGACACTTTATGTGAAAGCGCATACACTTGCATGATAAAAGTAGTAAGACACGTTTAAGTTGTTTGGATGGATCTGGTTTTGAAACATAGTCACGGAGAATACGTCACGCAGTCGTGAGTGGTTTACAGTTCCATGGGAACGTTGAAACCAGTGATTCCGCCTGTCCCTCCTTGAGGGGGTGTCATCTCCCGAAATAATCGAGAACACCCCAAACTTTTAACATTTTTGCGGTGAAAAATGGATATAAACCGTGCAAAACTCTACTTACACACCCCCTCCCAATTTTGACTTGAAACTGAAAATCCTAGCGCAATCCCTGACTTGCAAAAATGTCAGGACAGTTCGATCCTGTAACGATGATACGGCAGATTCTGTAACGTTGACACTAGGGTTACCAATTTGAGATGTGAAAAGTCGAGACACTTCGGAGACAGATAGTCAGTAGGCAGGGATGGCGTTGCAGGGGTGCTAGAGGATGCTGGAGCCCCCTTAAATCTACCTTAGGTACCTTCGTAGCCCCCAGTTTTATCAGCATCTTCTATTTTATGCATGTCATAAATTGATGCCAGCCCCCAACACTTCAAATGAAATAATATTCCCCCGTTTCTTTTCATCCTAGCGTCATTGCTGACTGTCGATGGATTGAAAAGAAACCATAACGAAAATCGTAGACAAAAAATGCGTTATAATTATTAAACACGTAAATACTAAGGAAGAGGAAAAAAAATAGGCCGGGCATATATGTTTAAGATACAAAGTGCCAAAACAAAAAGCAAACACAAAAAATAACTTGCCGATGAAATACAGAGAATATTGTATGTAGCATCATAAAAACATGTGCAATCTGCAGATACACAAATAAATCTGGAGACCCGGCAACGCTGACAACTGTGGCAGATAAATTAAATAATCTGTTTCAGAATATTCAATTTATTCCTTCTATATTTTCCCTTTCCTAACTTATTCAAAATCCCAACCTATTTTCCTTATTACGGAATGATGACGGTCTATGGTTCATAACCGTGTTTGTAAGAAAGGATAAGACAACAGAAAATGATTGTATTTCTTTCTTGAGACTGAATTGCATATATGATGAAATCATGCCACTCAACAGGATTTTGTGGTATTGATTGCAAAGCTATTTTAGCAATTATTAAAGGAAGTGACTATGTATTGTTATTATATCAACAGAATTTTGGAAACCACGAAATGTTGGTTGGCTCCGGAATGATATCCTTTCAGAATTGATCAACAGGAAAGATGGACTCTTCTATCCTTAATTCCTAACCGCAAAATTCCTTGTTTTCCCTAAGAAAAATTAAAAGACGTAATTTGGCTTAAAACAAACAACACGTGCAATCACTAATTCTCTGAAGATAACGCAATAATTAACGTCACGTCGAAATTTCTAGAAGAAACTACGTCAATCAGAAAGTGCTTAAAATGCTATTCGTATTTGTCTTGGTGTGTCAGTGTGTGATTCGAAGAAGAACGACGAACATCGATACAACAAGGTCAGATCTATTTCAATTTACTTAGTAGACTTTAGAATAATGTTTTTCTATAATCCCCCTTTCCGAGATTGATATGGAGTGTTAGTATTTGTTTGCTTAAAATAATTCAGAATCTCTTCAGCAATTATGTTTCCATAGCACTTTGCATTAAGAAATAATATTAGTTTGACATTTTCTATTATTGAGAAGAAAATACTTGAAGTAGTTATAGTAAATGTATTAACGATACGGGAAGGAATTAGATACGTAAGTTCTGGTAAGAAATAATTGCACAGCAAACTAGTTTTGGGTCACAGGTCATACGGGATATAACGGCCTGCTTACAAGAAAAGTGTCAATGGAACTTCTTGCTATGAGATTTCTGAACACTAAGATGACTTTGGCGATGAGCAATGATATGATTATGTTTAATTATGCTTCTCCCTCTCTCTCTGTTAAATGTATCCGATCGATCCCTATTCTCTTATTCTGTGTTTAGTAATATAAGTTATTGCTTGAGAAATAGAGTATTCTCCAAATTGGATATTGTCAATTAATTAGAAATATGTACCATTAGTATTTATATATAAAGCAAGAAAAGTTAAATAATGTAACTCCCCCTTTTATAAACTCCCTTATATGGATTCGCCTCACGAAGTTGCCCTATTGTATATTTGTGAAAGTTTCAAAGTCATAACGAGTCCTAAGTTCTCAAGATAACTTTGTTACCTTATTCTTTATTTATTTTGTTATTGCTTTATTTTTATTGTTAAATAAAATTTATTGAAAAGAAATCACTTCTCGAGATCCATTCAGAATTGGAAATATAAAGGTATCCTCACACCTAGACTAATAATTCTTCTCTTTAGGAAACTTCTCAAGGATTGAGGTCAGGAGCCCGAAATGGCCAGTGTGAAATAATTAAGTTTATTTTCAGGAAGGATACTTTGGTTATGTTATTTCGTTAGGAACGTCAGAAGATCTACCAAATGCTCTACCACAAAAGCTCTGCCTCTGATCTACAGTAAACCTCCAAATTAAACAAAATAACTATTACACATATAAAGAAACACGGACATAAAAGTTACAATATTTTTCAGCCCCCACACAACTAAACAAATGAAAAGGCGAGAATTTTTAATTTTACTGCAAAAAAATGCTGTGAATTTGGCATTTCTTGGTAGAGGAAACAGTACGGCTCAAGTAGTTTATCACAGCAAAGTACTGTACGTACAACGAAAATTCAATAACATGGACTATAGTCGAATTACGCAACAAATGGGGAAAATACTTGTTTTCGTCTACAGTCAAATATTACAGACAAGGGTTAAATCGTGACCCACGACATTTTCATCCACTTCATGCCTGTTGTATTATGGTGATCTCGTTCCTGAACTATTCCTGTGTATCTGAGAAACGCCCTGTATATATCTTAAAAGGTATATGAAGACGATATAGAGTCAGCATAGCTATAATGATGGAGTATTATTATTAAAGAAGAACATATTTTCTGGGGGCCCGTGAACAAGTAGCTGAGAAAAAAAAGATATTGATTAAATATTTGGTATGGAGTATAAATTATTTGCCACCCCCGATGGTTACTGGACATGGCCCAACACATCCGGAATCACCAAGATTTTATTCCGGATCCAATGTTCCAAAAATGTTTTGACATAGATTTGAAGTTTATTTTAACAATTCTTTCAAGGTTAATGCAAAGAAACGATTTCCAACAAAAGATGGCAGCACTATCTCCGTATATGTCTAATGTTTAACAACAATCAAGCTATTTCAACACTGAAGGAAAACGAAAGTAAAAAAATCGGATTGATCGAACTCTTGAATTGGTTATAAACTTTCTTCCCTGAAAGTTAGAGCTCTCTAGGATTGAATTTGTACGAGCAGCATTGAAATTTCGTACAACGATTACAATACATTTGACATATACGGAGATCGTATGCTGCCATCTTTTGTTGAAAATCGTTGCTTTACAATTGATCTTAAGTACGAAAAGTTCGTTCTGTACTCATTAGTGAAGTACGGAAATAAACTTTTATTTTATGAAAGTTATTTTCCGAATACGTGCACACAAATTGGAATAATCGATGTACAACAAAAAAGGCGGGAAAAGCCACTAGGATTCTGCGGACATAATGTGTTTCATATATAGTTAACTATTAATTACGTAAAGTTATCTCCTGTGGGATAAGCACACGTCGTTAACGGAGCATGGGGGATGTAGAGGTAGTGATCAACATATTCTCGACGTACGGTATGAAGTGAGGTGGAGTGGTCAGTCCCATGCTTGACCTCCTTTACCTTCCCAAGGTGCCCAGGAGTACCAAGGAGTACTTAATTTGATAAGAGGCTGAGTGCACCTCAGAGCGCCAGGCATGGGAACACGGTATGGAATTTGAACCCGGACCGCCCGATTCGTAGTCACACACGCTACCGCCTGATCCACGGTGACTCTATTAATTACGAACTATTTTTATATATTTCAAGAAACTACATATTACAAAACTCAAAGAGTGAAAATAATTTTAAAGAAAAATTATCATGAAAATGAAACTAAAAATATCCATTTATGGAAGGTATAAGAAGAATAAGGCGATTTCCCTTTAAATGAGTGGAAGCCGCACAACAGGATGGCGGAGGTGATCAACACCCTTAGGAAGTTATGTCGTCGATTTGGAACAAGTAAACCACAAACACAAAGAAATAGAAAACTGCACGGCCGTGGTTCAGTTGGTAAAAAGCTTTGGGCTTTGGATTTCGAAGGCTCTAGATTCGAATCAAGCGACCGAATCCTCACCGTTCCTATTTATATCAGAGATTTTGTTTCCTCAGTCAGATCAGTCTAATGCCGGAATCATGCCTTCAAACGAGACCCAGTCCAACTTATTCCTCCCAGTTATTCTATCCTGACCTGAGCCAAAGATGTCCTAAATGCCATTCAATTTACAGAAATAGATATCCGCAACTCGATTACAGAATAGTTTCAATTCAATTTAAACATACAGATGTCTCCCAAATAGATGAAAAGAATATTTTAAACTCAATTTAAACAAACATACTCCCAAATAGATCAACAGATTAATTTTAAATCAATTTAAATACTACTAACTAGATTACGAGAATTCTAATTCAAAACAAATAGAAGAGTATACAAATAAACTCGTACATTGCTAACTTAGTCAAAAGAATTATTTTCAGATCATCTCTACTCGATTAGCAGAATATTTTCAATTCAATGTAAACAAATTACTACTCCCACATAATATTAGAAAATAAATTTGGACTTACCTTACCTCTGACGTAGTATCTTCATGCATTGAAAGATTCTTTCTACGTCCATGAATCAGGAGGATACTTTAATCCCAGATTTCGATCACTTCGTAATTCTATCATGATTCTTTAAAACACAATTCTCCCACTCAATGTTATGAATATTAGACTTAATCCAGTAGCATTACTTTCATTGTAAAACAGTATTGAAAGTGTAAAGAAACATTAATTTCTAGTAACACAATATGATGTCGTCTTCTAACATAAAAAAAAGAAGATGCACACTAAACTTGGACTGAGCGCTTCTTAAGGTATCCAACACTTGTTCGATCTAATTCTTTCTTAAACGACGTGCATATCAAGTCAAGCAGAAATGAAAATCTTCCAACAACTAACCGAACGAACTAGACCCTTCAGCAAACATGTTCCAGGAGAGACAATTTGTCTTTCAACATTGTACGACAAAAATACCTGTAAGTACAATTTGCTTGTTCATGCTAACGGATGGCATACACGCTCCATCACGTCTTCTTGTGACAGACACCATAATCTGTTACTTTCAGGAATGGCTTCTGACCCATTTAATAATGATTTTTACACACACACACATAACAAAAGATGATGTCCAAAAAAAAAAAAAAAATGAAAGGATGTGTCTACTTTGTTAAAACTAAGACAGTAAAACCGACCAACATGAGATTAACAATACCTTTCAATCATTTTTTCTTAAGTTAAAAAAATGAACAACAGATGGCAGCTTTACTAAAACATTTCCTGTTGGCCATTAAAGTGTCTCAGTAGACATTTTATTTCCTTCTCTTTTCTTACCACAGTTTCATCAAGATTCTGTGACCATTTGCCATCTTCAATGGAAGAGGATATAAATCTATTTCTGACACTTTTTAATAGTGGTACGTAACCATCCCAAGTACAAGTCTGAAATATTTCTTTATTAAAAGATTGTAAGAATGTAAAGGTCTATACTGGATCCATACTGATATGATTTAATAGTTAATAATTTAGAGATAGTAGAATTTCATGATTAGCGAATTCGTAAAAATTTTAAACTGAAGAAATTACGTGTAGTAGTAGATGTTTGTTAACATTTTGTAAACAAATCTGCTTTTTAATTCACGAAATAGTCACGAAATTTGGATATTTTGTTTCCATCCACTAATTTGGATCTATACTCAATAAATTATACCATTTTTATTCATTTATTCACGAAAATGATGCCTAAACAATCGAAAGAAAAATAGAATACGTCTTTTATAATCTATCATTGGTCTCGCGTAGCACGGAGAATATTAGAATGTAGTACACTGTATTGTTCATAGATGGCAGCACATTTACAAACATGGTTTTCCATCTAGCGGGAAAAATATGAACTACTTGATCACATTCTCTGAGTACGTTAGGTTTTCGTACAAGGTCTAAAGTTTTAAGACGTTATTACAAATAATTATTTATCATTTCTAGCTACCCAACAAACTTACACTTGTACTTAAGAAATATTACCTTGTACTCACTAGTTTTTTTTAGCATTTTTACTCAAAAAATTTAAACACCTTTATTCAAGTAATTCTACTCTCCGTTCTTATATGTTAAAAGTTATACAATAGGTACCTAGTACCGTGTTGTGTAGATGTAGGAGGAGCTCTTCTAGCCCGTCGAAGTACAACAGCTCGACGTAGTAATTATTCCAGATTGCAGGGAAAACTTCTGCAGAAGTGTTAAGCGATTATGTCTGGATAGGTCTTCACAGTTTCCTGTTATTTGTAAGGTGTCGCGAATGAACCTTCCTACGTCCAATAAGTGCTCAAATTGATTCAGGTCAGGCGAACATGGCAGCCACACCATTTGTCGGAACTATCAAGAATTCTCCTTGAGAGAAGAATGGAACCAATTCTCGACAACTTAAAGGAATATTATCCTCTTGAAACATCCCATCTTTGTGGAGAAACATCAAGTGCGGGAAGGAGTGCAATGGTCAGCAAGCAGTGCTACTGAAGGTGAGTGAATAACGGTAAATGTGCTTAGGAGGACTAGCATACCGAACGCATGCCACGTGAACACATCCCACACTAGTATGGAAACACCACCAACCAGTAGGTTGTCTGCGGCACATCGAACTCTTCCATAAGCCCAAAATAACCAATACTGTGTGGCTCATTGAAGCACGAAACATCTTTGCCAGTCTTCCAGGATCGAATTGCTATGTACACGACCCCAGCTAACGCGCTGTGTACGATGTCGTGGTTGTAACAACGACACTCTAGTGGGCCTGCTCCCGTATTTCCAGAAGCTAAAGAACACTGGTCTAACTTCCAGGATATAACATTGAATGCGAATGTGATTTGTGGATGTCAGTGTCGCTGTCTGTTTCCTTGGGCCATTTTATCCTGACGTCACTAGCCACGGTTATCAAGTACACGTAGTCAGCCACAGCGCTGTCCACGATGTGTGGCAATGCCTTCCATGACGTCCTTACGAAGCACACATGCCACCATGGAAGAAGGAATTTTCAAGAAGCTTTATAACATCGTAAACGACACGTCCATTGATTTACCACCCATTATCATGCCCCGATGAAACTCCGATGATTCACGGTTTATTGCCATGATTTGAGATGACACATGATCAAGATCTTTGCATTCTGGGCAACATGTAACGATTAACCCCCTGACTTTTGACATATGAGTGTGTTACACACCACAGCAACCGAATCGAATATATGATTTAACCCAACATTCAAATAGCACAATAAAATTTGTCTAATAATATTTAATGAAACAAACAGATTGTTATGTACGTACGTGTAATTCGCTTGAATATAGTGAACTCAGTGGCGTTCCGCAAGGTTCGAGCTTAGGGCCACTTTTATTCGTGTTTTTCATTAATGACTTACCAACACGTGTCCAACTTATGATACTTGCAGATGATTTGAAACTTCTTAAAACTTTAGAAAGTATTTAATGATTGCTTGGGGTTACAGGAAGACCTTAAGAAATGGAACATTGTGAACATTTTTAAGCTTTAATATCACAAGATATATATATTACAAAGTTTATTGTTACATACATTTCCCATCAACTAAACGTAGAAGAATTAAACAGAATTCCTTCTTGTACAAGTCTTTGGAGTAACATACAAATCGAAGTTGAATATAATTAACATATGTAGCGTACAGTGGCGTATGTAGCGTATTGTATTGTCACCCGACTTACGTCGCTGTGCTAAAATTAGTAACTCATGCGTATAGTAAAATTGTGATTCATTTTTCACTGTATTAAAGAGTGTGAAATCTTTGAAAATTCCCCTGTCATAAAGTAGTCACTCAACAATAAGGACGTAAATGAAAGCTCAGAAGAAAAGTGAGATTGATTTTTGTTAAAAGTTTGAGTTTATCTTCTTTATGACACAAAATATATGTAACAGAAAATGTTCATATTTTGAACAGACGTAATGAACTCCAAGGTTTTCTTGTACAAACTATGCACATTTTCTATCGCATATATTTCGCGTTATAATATAAAAATATTACTTCGAAATTTTTAATTATTCGTCAATGTCATGTGTATAACCTCAGCTTCTGGACTTTTCATGTATAAAAGATTAAATATACCCTAAAATATACGTCATGTAATGAATTCCTTAATCATTTCAACCTAACTTTACTAGAAAAGATAATCACTGATAATAAAATTGACCTTACAGGTCTAGTATCATAACTCGAGTTACCTATGCCTAAAGTTAAAAATCAGACCATAACATATCATGTTCCATGATGAAAAAAAAAAAGCCTCGGACAATGTTCTGCAGTTTTTCTTAACGTGTAGAATGGCTAAGATATACAAAATAAATAAGTAATAGTCGCAGAAATATCAACATTTAAATATGCTGCTTTCTGCCTTCAGACGCGACTTACAGATCATTCTTTAGAGCCCTTGAAATCACATTAACCACCGATCGGAGTGGCTACATTAGTAACAATACTATTTATAGCAATTAAATTTTGGGAAGAAAACCTAGATATAGAGATCGTTAAAGGTAAATTCGGAAAGTAAGGTTCCCTATTTAATCTTATATTCCAGATGTTCAGCTGTTTCTTGGCTGAGATGAAGTTCAGACTTTGACTCCTAGGTGGCAGCGGTTTCTAATTTCAGTTCTATGTGAACCCTGAATTATACATATTAAAATGGCTTCTACACTATGAGAGTGAACACAAAACTAGGTGCGATAAATTATTCGGTTCTTGTGGGAAAAGTGGATAGCTCGGTCAGTTCCATTATCAACTGCAAACTCCTTATGGGCCCAATGCGATGGACGTCCAGCACGTGTGAAAACTGTGTAAGGTATTCAGTGCTGGTCGCATAACTGTGAGAGCTGAAGAATGGAATTGAAGTCCTTCCACGTCAGAAGAACTTATCCTTGCAATTGAGAAGGCTTTGTGGCTTGAGTGACACGGAGTTAGAAGAACAATTTAACCTTTCACACGACCCAACATGTTTGGGTGCAAATATGATCAATTTCTTTCCCCATAAATGCTTTACCTTGTATCCTCTCACGCGATGTAGTAGTCATTTTGAATATGTACTCAGAATGCATGCAGAACTGAAATTGGAAAAAGAATTACTGGTAGTCAATATTTGAACATCATTTCAGTCTAGAAGCAGCTTGAATGAGATTAAACATAAATTAGGGAACCTTACTTTTTGACTGACCCTCCTTTGAGCTTGAACTTATTTATGGCTGAGGTCGGGATAGGTTACGGGAAGGATTTGGCCGAAGTTAAAAGTACCATCCCGGCCTTTCTCTGGTGTAATAGTAAAGCATGAAAAAACTTGGTCCGGATGGTCGTCACTGGTATCGAACCCAGAATGCGAAGCCAACGGCCTACCAACCTTTTAAAACCTACTCAACAAAAACCTACTGACTTACAGAAAGCCAATAGGATACCTAATAATCGAACAATAACTTGAAATTTAATAAATAGAAAACAATACCGTGCGAACAGATTACATATTTAATACTGAAAGAATAATTTGCAAAATATGGCATGTTACGCTGATTTGATTTATCGTATAACCTATATATCGTGAATAATTACATGGTGTATCTGTTGATTATTAAGAGTAATGCGAAAGTATACAAAATAGTTCAATAAAAAGTCTAAAGACTGGCCTCTGATCCACGTAGCCTAACAAATTCATATCTTATTGGAGGACCAACTGATCTACGATTGGCTCTCCCAAATTAAGATAAAGGTTCAG
This sequence comes from Lepisma saccharinum, assembly GCA_022664845.1. Classification (NCBI taxonomy): domain Eukaryota; kingdom Metazoa; phylum Arthropoda; class Insecta; order Zygentoma; family Lepismatidae; genus Lepisma; species Lepisma saccharinum. The sequence continues at coordinate 17,467 of JAGDQP010006908.1, read as the reverse complement.
GAGATGTGTGCTAGGTGGGTTCGGAATTTCGAAATGTTTGCATTTCGAAACGTCGTAGTCCCGGAATGTTGAAATTGCGAAATTACGAAATTGAATTTTATTTTTATGTCCTTTAGGCATCTAAGGCTCTGTCCGGGAAAGGGGAGAGGAAAGGAAGGATGCGAGAAGGCATCGGTCAGTTCCTAAGTTGAAGGTACAATCCAGGTGTGACTGAGGAAAACTCCTGAAAAAAAACTTCAGAATGGCCGGCCGCTGGGATTGAACCCACGATGTCCCGAATGCTTAACCAACGCTCTACCATTGAGCCAAACCACTCGGTGAAAAGAAACAGAGAGAGAATCATAAAAAAAAATACATCCACTCTTTTCTTCTCTTTTAATCTAAAAAAACAAAAGAGCAATCAAGCAGATTGCTTAAACGTTGATTCCGAATATACAAGAAAATAAATTAACACAAGCAAGGCAATGTGCGCGTGCTGTTACTTTCATACTGTCCAAAAATCCACTTGACCGAAGCTAACGTAAGAAGACGAATTGAGAAGGAAGAAAAAAGATGCAAGAAGCTGATAGAACATTAAAGAAGGAAGGCAAAAGGAAACAGGTGGCGAATAAGAAGAAGAAGAAGGACGAAACAAGATTAAAATCGGAAGAGAGAGAGACAGAGAGAGAAAAGAGAATTAGAAATGGAAAAGAAAGAAGGAAAGAAAAAGAAAGAAAGAAATGAAGAAATACCTTTGTGTGATGGAAGCCATGATAGATAGTAAAAGACTGCACAGTCCCAGGGACTGTAAATTACTCAAAAACCATCGCCATTTACGCCAGCTGTCCCTGGCTACATTACAACTACTCCATCATCTGGTTCATCGCAACAAATCAACCCCTCCTTTCTTTCCCCAGTGTTATTAGCCTCCACTCCACCCCCTGAGCGTCCATTTTCACCTTCACGATTCAGTTAACTATTTCATTCGTTTTTTCTTTTTCTTTGTATCCTTGGACATCTTCTACGACACTTGGCTCAAAGTCAAGAATGGTGTTAACACACGTCATAAACAAATAACCTGCTATAGATATAGCCTTTTCGTAACTTCTCTATCTCATTTCTCCTTTGCAGTCATCTTTTATCAAACTTCTTTTTCTATTTTTTTTTTTATTGCGTGGTAAGCTGGAGACATTTTAAAAGGGACAAGTAGGTATTACAAGTGAAATGTCACAGCTCGTTCTGTTCAACAGCTTATATCTACTGGCCTGTTGAACTTAACTTATTTATTTATGGCCTTTAGCCATCTAAGGATCATGTCGGAAAAAGGGAGGGGAAAGGATGCAGGAAGGTGTCGGCTAGGACCTAAGTCGAAGGTACCTGGTATGACTGAAAAATAACCTGTATGAACCTCAGCTAGGATAGTTGTCCTCTGGGATCAATCCCAGGACCTCCTGAGTGTTAAGCCAAAGCTCTACCACTGATCTACTGCCGCTTGGTATCCAGACCTGTGAGTCATTCTTACAGCTAAGTGGATATTTTCTTGCTTTCATTGCAAACGGTCTTAGATTCGATACCAGGTGAGGGCTCCCAATCGTGGTGTTGACCCATGGCGGTTCCAATTGTGGGGTTACTTGCATTACATGTAGTGGACTCTAATTTCGAAAGCGAAGTAAAAGCTGTCATGGAGAGCCATTGGCCTAACTACAAGGACGCAACGCAGTCAAAATGTTTAGTGCTCTAACCCCATGTCTCTCAACCGCCGGGTCGTGGCCCCATATCGCTCCGCAGTGAGCCTCCTATCAGACCTGAAATGGGTTACCAGGTCAGGCCGGATCCTAAGCATTGACCTGATCCCAAACTTGATCGGTGAGTCGAAGGGCAAAACAGAATTTTAAATTCTTTTCTTATTATACACTATTGCGTTTGAACAGCGTTTCTGTCAGAACTGATCGGCAATGGGGGGAGGGGGGGGGGGGGTAATCCGCAGACTCGTAGAGCATTACTAACCAAGTATTTTTGCCAATTGCGTACCTCTTAGTAGTCCAAGTGAAACCCTGCAAACCGCTTGTAGTGGCGTCCTCACAACACGTTGTTTAAGGAGGGATTTCCCACCATTCACTAAAATATCAAAGGAAGAGAAAGAACAGAGCCTAGGGAGCCCATTTACCCTTTTCTGATATCAAATGGCTATTGCATAGTTTTATTTTCCGCATAGTGTTTCCATTAGCGCTGATTCAAACTAACATTTATTGTGACATACCTAACGTTTTGCAATTTTTTTACTTTGCTTCTTTTTCCGCTATTACTTTTTTCTCATACCACTCGGAGGTACGCGTACCACCGGTTGGAAACCAATGCCCTAGAACACGAAATATTCGACGCCGAAAAGTTCCTGACGATAATAATAAGTTAACATATGGATCAACACTGTCTCCGTCGGGCTCGCTTGTCGACTTCTGGTCGAAATAGACGCATTCTACCGTAATGTTATTATCTGGAACTGTACAAATTGTTTACTGAATTTAATAAGGCTACAGTGTATATATTTATTGATTTTATAATGTGTATATATATATACCGACCCTGATGCGTAGCGTAGTCGGTAGCGCGCTCGACTTCAGTGCAAGCAGTCCTGGGTTCGTTTCTCTATAGTTTCGCTGTTGACCTAGCATCGTGATTCATGAGGAGAATTGGGGAGCTACTTGGTTAAAAGAAGTAGTGGACTGCGGTCATTACAGTCCGACACACGGATACGAAGAGGCGTTACGCTGACCCCGTAACCCTCTAATAATTTGAACGTAATACAGGCGTCTGACAGGCCAGGACCCAGTTTTGTTTAGTTTATATATGTATACCGATAATGCAAGCTATTATTGCTAATTTTGTTATATAGTATTCCTTCGTCTATCATACTTAAAAATAATTTAACTATTACGAGGGTAAGTCAATAAGTAACTGCAATATTTGTCCATTTCTTTTTAGGTTGGCTCTACGGCATTGTGTGCTCACCAGACGCTAGGTGTCACCGTTGGCTTCGCCTGTGGTAGGTTGCAGCGTTATCACATCAGTCCGCTTTGAGGCTGTTGCAAAGTAAAGGTGGCCGCGCCACTCTCTGTGTGCACCAAAAAAGAACAGCGTCCTGTCATCCGCTTTTTGTGGTCTGAAGGTGTACCCGGAGCGGAAATTCATAGAAGACTTGTAGTACAATACGGGGACAATGTTTTGGCACAGCGAAGTGTTTACGAGTGGATTGAACAGTTCAAAAGTGGTCGAACGAGCGTGAAGGATGACAAAAGAGCAGGGCGTTCAGCTACAGCAACAACTGATGATATGATTGAATGAGTCCGTGCCTTGATTCTGAATAACAGACGAGTGACTGTTGATGAAATGGCAACCCATATGCAGATTAGTCATGGTTCTGCATATGACATCATGCATAACAAGCTTAACTATCACAAAATCTGTGCGAGATGGGTTCCGAAACAACTCGACGAAGAGCACAAGCGAAACCGTGTGAGAATCTGTCAGCACCTACTGGATCGTTATGCTAACAAAGGTGAAGCGTTTCTCAAGCGAATCATCACTGGAGACGAAACGTGGATTCATCATTTTGAACCAGAGAAAACACCAGAGCATGGAATGGAAGCACCCCGAATCTCTCAGAGGTCGTCGATTCAGCTCCGATCAACAGGTGAAGGAAGCGGTGCATTCGTGGTAGTAAATAATAAAAATTGATTGCAGATACTTATTGACTTACCCTCGTATTATCTTTACATAATTTAAAGCCGTTACTAAGAAATATTGTAGTTTTAACGTTCGGAATTCCTCTGTTCCGATTAGACGTTCTGAATTGTCAGCGAGAATACTTTCTGGATATCTTGATGCCCTGACATAGGTCACCAAAGGATCTACGACGTATTCCTCACCGACACGTCAGGTGTCTTATCACCTCTCTTCTTTCACAGAATTGGCCTCTATTACCCTACTCCCTCGGAATAGGGCAAGAGCATGCTGCTTTCTTGAGTCACATTTACAATTGTCTCAGAGATAATTTATGCAAATTTTCATGTTCCTGGGATGTCTGTAAATAAGAATTTTGTAGTTGATATTTCTACCGTATCTTAGAGAGACTCAAGGAGGCTTATTTTCTGTACTGCAATTACTTTTGCTTCAAAGACAAATTCTGTGAACATTTCATGTTCCTGCAATAGCTGGAAATACTAAAAACCCAGGAACCAATCTTGCCACACGTCCGTGAAGTTGCCCCCCCCCCCACCATCGCATGGGTACGGCTAGAATTAGCAAAAAATGTGGGGGAGGGGCCAACTTCACGGATGTTCTTGCCATTCGGCACTCCGGTATTCTAGTATTCTGACTTTATTTTGTCTGAATATGACGACCTAGCATAATTAAGTGCCGAACTTGGTGTCATTTACCTATATCTTGCTTCTTCATTAAATAATTTTTATCATGATTCTGCAATGCTCAATTGCTGAATTGCATTTAATAAATAAATAGAGATATTATTTCACATCTTAATTAGCTACAAAGTAACCAGAAAATATCTATCTAAATTAATTCATGCATAAATACCTACAATTAATACATTTTTTTTTTTTTAAAAAAAAGGACTTCAAACTTTAAGTAAGTAACACTGACATCTAGCAAATAAAGATATTAATATCAATCATGCCCATACTAATATATTAGTAACGCATTAATACGTATTAATTCCATTTACATTATATTCTATTTTCAACTACGGAATTGATGAATGTTTGGTTCGGTCCTTTGCACATGGTATCTATCGTATTTGAACGACAATTCCGATAATTATTCATCTGAATATTACCAGATAATTTATTTTATTCGAGTCAAAGAAGTGAATTATCCCAACAATCGGGAAAAATGGATGCCCAAGTAGGCCTGTGTGATTTCTGAATTTGGTTAGGAAACATCGATTTTTTTTTTTTTTTAATGAATACCGAATGATATATTGAGGTTTCGAACAATTCATAACGAAAAGTCGTTGGAAATAGAAAAACGTTCATATCGGAAAATCTTTAGAAACCGTACAAAACTTCACTTACACCCCCCCAATGTTGACCTTACACCCCCCCAAACTGAAAATCCTGGCGGAAACCCTGCCCCGCTTTACCGAGTAATAGTCAGCCTTCTTAATACTATGCCATGAACACATATAGACCAAGCGGCCGTTGCCCAGTGGTAGAGCGTTGGCGTGGCATTCTGGTGATCGTGGGTTCAATCCCAGCGGTCGACCATCTTGACCGAGCGGTTTTCCTCAGTCACACCGGAAAAATTCCGGGATGGTACCTTCAACTTAGACCCTGACTGACATCTTCCCGAATGGTTTCCCCTCCTCTATCGCGGCCTAAGATTTATATCACTAAAGGCCATAAATAAAATTCAAATTCAAATTAACGCATATAGGACAAAATAAGGTGATAAGTCCATAAGTCAATGAAATAAATCTCTGTTTGTTAAGCTCGAACTGACCAGACTGAAAGATAAGCACAACCTGAAATAGGCTAGCGACCACTTTTGATGAGCAACGCTTTCTCCAAGCACAATATACTATTGAGCGTACGCAACTGGAGTTTTAATTTTCTTATGTCGATCAACCTAAACTATGCCAGGAATTCACATAGATTAACCTAATGTATTATTGTTATTGCCTTTTGGATATAATGAAAACAACTATTGTTTTATTTTTTTGAAAAAAATGATTGGCATCTTTGGAATTCGTATAGTTACCATATTCTTTGTTTGTTTGTTTGTTTCTTTCTCTCTTTCTTTACAGGGTTCCAGTTTATTTGTTGATGGGATAGAGGAAAGGGAGAGAGGATTGTTACCTGCAATACTAAATAAAATATATGCAGATAGATTTTTGCAAATGTCTTGCACCTGTTTAGTATTCAGGAATCAAATCGTGAGGGGAAGGAAAAACCACGAACAGTTGTTTTCGTTTTATTTCTTTCATCTTATTTTTTAAAAGTTTTTTCTTTCTTTTCTTTTTAAGAAGAAAGCGGGATAACCAAGAGGGAGTATCTATCGTTGGCTTGACACAGAGAAAAAGGATTGCTTTTTCTAGAGTTTCTCGTTGCTTTATACCTTGACATTTTCAAGCTGCCATAAAAACTCTGTCTGTTTCGTCAATTTCAACTGGTTTCCATCCATTTGTATGCTAATTAGACTACACGTGACAGTTTAACAGCAGACATGAATGTCGCTTCTTCTTCTTTTTTCTTTCTTTCTTTGGGGGGAGGAGGGAACATTGATGGTAAGGGACTTGTGTACTGTAGAGGGGTACCTAAGAACGGGGGGGGACGGTGGGTAATAACCCCGTGGTTTTCCAAGACCAATGATGTAAGTTATTATACATTCTTTTCTGACTCCTGGCTCCGTGACAATATATTCCGTCGTTATGGTTGGCGCAATGATTAGGCTTGAAGGATTTAACGACCCGATAAATAAGACAGGTTGCTTTACCTCCTCCTTTTTACCTCCACGAGTTTCATCCCGCGACGTCCTACGATTTCAACCCCTTCTCATCGCCTCTAACACACTGAAATTCCTTTATCCTATATCGTATTGCCTCGTTTATATAGTCCTGTTTATACAGCACCAAACATTTGGTCTAGCTACAAGGAAATAACTGTTTGGATGATTATAAAAATAAATAAATAAATAAAAATAGTTCAAGTGTAGAATATGGGTGGTGAACTTAAGCAACTTAACTTCACAGATACATTTATAAATTTCTTGCAGGGGATTGATTATTGAGTGACTTTGATAGGCTTTGTTTATTTATCAATTTATTTAACAAACTTTAAATATAGCTCAAAGCCCACTTTACATTGGGAGGCAAATAACAAGAATAACGGTAACGGAATGATTTGGGAAGGAAACTGCCCTAGCCTTATTTAAGGTACAATCCAGCATTTGTTGACTGATTTAAACTGTGCAAAAAAAGTTATAAATTGTAAAAATACTGCAACTTTTTACAGTGCACAGCTATACGTAACATAATAATAATAATAAAAATAACCTGTGTTCTTGCGAAGACTACAGGTCCTTCAAGAAAAGTGGAAAACTTAACCTTCTCCATTCATGCCGATCTTGCGCCTTCCTTTTTGTCTCAACATGCGATTTATCTTCGTTAATATTGTCAAAAAGTTGGTTTCGTCTTCTTCCTCTTCCTCTGTTTCCCTCAACCATAACTTTAACTGCATCCCTCAGTATACAATCCAGGGTTTCCGTCAGGATTTTCCGTCGGGGGGGGGGGGGGTAAAATAAAAAATGGGGGGGGGCAAGTGAAGTTTTTTTGTAAATTTTAAATTTTAAAGTTATATTAATAAAACAATTAATAAAAAAATAATGCAAATACATGTCCAGATTTCGAATTCTTCCAATTTTCTTTGTTCGCTTTTTTTTTTCTAAAGTCCACGTTTCTGCTCCACACAACACAATAATCTACACAAGATGTCTCTTCCTCAACTCTTTGTTCAAAGATCCTCATCCACTTAATTGAACAATTTATTTGGGTATTCGTATAGCGGATAATTACTCAATTAGCCGCATAACGGACTATCAAGATAACGGATATAATTGAAGCAGTTATCCGAATAATGAAGGAGTGAACATTTGATTCTGATAGAGGATAGTCGAATTATCATTCGGAAAAAAATAAAATAAACGACTAATCAAATTTAGTCTGAAGAAAAGGGAGAATTTAAATTTTTTTCCTTCATACGTCAACTTTGATTGTTGAGTTCTTTCAATATTCTTTTCCTCAACGGCTTTGATATTCATTTTTTCCATTATTGGGGTAGCCCAATCTTTCGGTTGGAATAGAAGTTATCCAGATAACTGTCCGTATAATATTCAGATAATTAACTATCAGAAACTAATATTCTTAGAACAATAGCCCATACAGGGAGGGCCAAGAGCAGAAACCGGGTCACTTTTAGTGATCCGGTCTGGGAACTATAATGTACTGCGGATTTTCGGCGTCTTTTTTTTTTTTTTTTTGCTCAGGGTCGGTCCCAGTCCCGGTCTTCTCTAACAAAAAACACTGTTCAAACGCAAGGAAACAATTAAAAAATCTGCCTTTTCCTCCGAGTCACCGAGTCCCAAGCATGGACCTGGTAATCCGGTCCGAAACTTGACCCGAATAACCCGTGTCCCAGTGTTGTCAGGTTAACGTCGCAATATTTCCCTCAAAAACACTGAAAAAAAAATCGCGTTTTTTGTAAAAATTTCGCGGATTCTAAGTTTTCTTTAAAAATTAATGGATTTTTGTTTTACAAAAATGTACCAAAACGATGCAACAAAATTTCCCGATTTTTTCCCCCTTTTACCTTTTCTTGGCCCAGATTTCCCGCTTTCCGAGAAAATTTCTCTCCACCTGACAACACTGCCTTGTCCTGCTAGGCAACTGTCTTTCAAACAGGATAATCTTGTGCACCGAACCAAACATTTATCAGTTCCTTTAGGGGCTTGAATGATGTTAATATTTTTATTTACTAGATGTCGGTGCTACTTGCTTAAAGTTTGAAGTTAACTTTCCCTTCAGTTTTGTTCTTATTAATTTTTGTTATTTATACGCGAATAAATTTAGATAGATATTCTGCGCTTACTCAAGCTAATTAGCAGGTGAAAAAAAATGTCTGTATTTGTTTATTAAACGTAAATATTGTCTTTTCAGCAAATAATAATTGCAAGTCATGATAGAAAAACTATGTAATAAAGAAACGAGACATAGCTAAATGATTCCATTATATGGTTTATATAGTTTTTTTTTAAAGTAATACCGGAGAAATGATAATATAATAATTCTGCAAAGCGACCGAAAAAATACTTATCAACAAAATTATGGATAAGATTAGCGCTCTTGCTCATTTGGTATTTCCATCTATTGCAGGAATATGAAATTTTTGCAGAATTTATTTTGCAGTAAAAGTAAGTACGACTCGTACAGTGCAGATGATGAGCTTCTTCGAGCCTCTCTAAAGGATGAGTTTGGGTGGGGGTGGGGGTGGGTTTCTTAGAAATGTCGATTACAAAATTTTACTTACAAAATTTTTACTTGCACGCATCCTAGAAACTATAATAATAATAATACATAAATTATCTCTGGCAGACTTAAAAAACGTGACACAAGGAAGTAGCATACTCCTCCCTCACTCCAAAAAGGTAATAAGTGGTCAATTCTGTAAACACAGGTATACTTTCGAACATCCTAGAAAGAGTCAAATTTTGCGAAAGTTGGTCTCAAAGAAAACCTGGTAAAAAAATATTATGACAATATTCAACAATCTTCAAAGGTATGTTGTTGGGGGGCAAACTCTTGAGAATATGTTTCTCCGATGAATTTTTCAATAAATAATTTATTTAAAAAAATGTAAGAAGGAAATTTTTGTACGGTAAATAAGCATTCCCTTGCTACCCCTTAGAAGGTACGGGACGGGGGTGGGGAAGAAAATTCTTGAATTTTGGTTATTAGAAATTTTGAACTTTTAGGCAATCTATAAACAACAAATTTATCTATAAGATTATTTTCTATCGTGGTTGGTAAGCTGGAGAGAAAGAGGCTGTTGGGGAGACTGAGGCGTCGTTAGGATGACAATATTAAAAGGTATGCTCATGTTTAAAACTGGCTTGATATTCCCCGGGAGGAAATCAAGTGGTGAACGCTTTAGAAATCAAGTGATAATCTAAAGGAACGATCTCCAACAAAAGATGGCAGCACTGTTGTCTCCGTATGTGTTTAATGTATTTTCACTGTTACACGAAATTTCAATGCTGCTCCTACAAATTCAAGTCAAGTGTGCTGGACAAACGAAGGTTTTCCGTTTTCATCATAAATAATTAACGCTAACAACGTCAATTACACTTAAAAAACTACTTTATTGTAAAAATGTTATACACCGGTGTACTTGATTAATTGAAAGCGATGAAAAAGCAGCTCACAAACACTTAAGCGCAAATTACATATAGAACCGAATTTCTTACGTCTTTCTCACACATGTATATACACCACACTTCTCTCTTTCAGAGAGGGGAGGAGGAACTTTCCCTTTTTTTTTTACAAATGGTTTTTTTCACCCCCAGCTCAGAGGGTTGACAACTGACCAACAACGTCCATCTGTTGGGGTGGGAGGAACTACCACCAAACATTATTTGGCCTGCAGAGGCAAAGTCTCCAACATCAAGAGAGTTCTAACTTCAGGGAAGAAAGTCCATAACCAATTCAAGAGTTCGATCAATGTCGATTTTTAATTTTCTTTTTTGTTCATTGTTGAAAGAGTTTCATTGTTATAGGTTTCGATATTCACAACAACGAATAGATTTCAACAATGAAGGAAAACGAAAATAACAAATCGGCATCGATCATGCATTCGAATTTGTTGTGACCTTTCTTCCTTGAAAGTTTGAACTCTCTAGGCTTGAATTTGTAGCAGCAGCAATGAAATTTCGTGCAACGATAAGAATACATTAAATATATACGGAGATAGTGCTGCCATCTTTTGTTGAATATTGTTGTTTTAGATTATCCTTAATGCGGCGATGAACTTGCGAGTTCCGTAAACCATAGAATGAGTTAAATGAAAGGTATGAATTTGTACAAAACACTGTAGAATATAAATACTTTAATTGTGCTGTTGTTCAGAAATTATATCGTACTTGCAGTGGTTGGTATCGTACCCCTTAACACCCTGCAACCCATGCGTAGTAAATGTACATTTGGTTGCATAACTAAACGGGAACGAAACTGTTTAGGAAAACAGTGTTTAAAAAAGTTCTCTAAAATTTCGTGGCCAATGAGTGCACTTGAAAAATTTTGTGGTGGCCATTTGCAATCACTGGTGGCCTCATATAATATATCTTATTGAAGTTAAACACAATTTTCATGTATGTTACATAATACTCCATTATCATATTGAAATTGAATAAGCACTAGGATGAATTGGCAATCAAATTGCTGCCGGCCGGGTGGCCGTGCGGTCTGTGGCGGTAGGCCAACGGCTTGAAGGTCACGGAATCGAGTCCCGACATGGGTGTGGATTTTAATAGCTAAGGAACAAATCGTGACGGGCCGAAGTCCAAAGTTACTAGACTGGCCCATCCATTCAAATTCCTATACATAGATGTTCCCTTCCACGACTTAAAAAAAAATAGCCATTAAAGGAGTGATATAGTACATGGGACCTTGTACTTTTCAATATTATTACTAGATATACATTATACTCTGTTTACAATTTTGGATTTTCCTAGTATGAGACGAACATTTTTCAGAGTTAAAAACGCATGCACACCAATTGTCCGCCAGGAACAGTACTTACAAAAGCAGATTTTGAAAAGAACACGGCAATGCGTTGCTGTGAACGAGAGATAAATTTATTGCACATTCACACAGCCGCGGGGACGACGTCTGAAAAAGCTGCAGTACGTACGACGGCGTGCCGAAAATACATACAAAATAATGCACTCTCCGCACCAAGATAAAATACAGGACAGTAGTGAATGGCAACACTATCTTGATGTCGCTAAAATTAAGAATTTAGAGGTAAGAACTGGTGGCCAAAATTGGCCACCAGCTGTGACTCCAGCCAGATGGCCAAATCTAATGATTCGTGGCCCTGAGGCGCCAATTTCGCATACTTTTTAAACCCTGCTCCAAACTTTCGAGGTTCGAGAAACTGCATGATGTGTGGCTAATTGAATAGAAAATCCAGACGATTTTTAGCTGCTGATAAGAAGAAGAAGCCACAGACAAAAGGTTTAAAAATTGAACATAAAAAAAAAAATCACTACAACTTTCATACAACTTGTAAGCTTATGGATCTATAGCTTTGTCCAACTATATTTCCTTACAAGTAAAATATTTCCTGGAAATGAATGGAATCGAATTTACGAGCAAGTAGATGCCTTCAGTAAATATATATATATATATATATTTTAAATGTTTCTTTCGGTAAGGGAATATAATTTTCTTTTCATCAAACTTCAAATTAATTTAATTAACTTTAAAGTGTTAGGATTTAGTTTGATAAAGTTTCAGATCGTCTCGAAATAAGGAACATTTAAATTGTTAAGCGTACGTGGCCAGTTATTAATCATAAGGGGAAATAAGAAAGGCCCAAGGTTATAATTTGATAGATTTTACTTATTTACTACACACGGAAAGCGTTCGGCTGGATAATCTCAAATTTCGATTTTTTTATTAACAAATTTAAATTTTTACTTTCATTTTTTTACGTCCTTTAAGCATTTATGGCTAAGGTTACTTCTAAAATAATCTTCAGAAAAATAAAAATAATAGCGCCATCTTGTAGGATCATTAATAAAGTAGAGTAGAACGAGACTATCGATCAAGTAGCTATATTGAACAGAAGGACATAATTAGATCAATATAATTGTGATTTGCGAGGGTTTCTTTCGGTCTGCACTTTATCGACTGAAGTGGAGGAGGGGTATTTCACAATTCATGACAGTTTTAATCTATTTCTTTCTTCTGACCAATAAATCCCCCTTCTGATCTATGCAGCTCCCTGCTACCATATCCATTTATACAATTTGCACAGAAGTGTTAAAGTTTTCTTTAAACTTCAATTTTCCTTCAAAGTATTCTTATATGGGAGGTAAAAGTAAATAAAAAAATGTCTATGGAAAGATCTAAATATCTAAGGTATGGCAACTAGGACTCTGTATGGACTTACACCGGAAATTTGTTTTTTTTTTTTTGGCTTAGGGACGATGAAACTTCTAAATCCGTCCACTAGTTAAATTCATGTTCTTTTTTGGCATATTAAAAGTTCCTTCTGTTTCCATGGTTGCCCGCAACTAACTAACTAACTCTATTGCTTATGGGACTCGCAAGTTCATCGCCGCAGTAACAAACGTTCGCCATTGGATTCTATCCTGGGCAATATTAAGCCAGTTTTCATCACGAACACCTACTTCTCGAAGATCTCTTCTAATATTGTCCTCCCAACGACGTCTCGGTATTCGCAATGGTCTCCTTCCATCCGGCCCTCCAATTTCCAAAGTAGAATTTTCCGTGGACCTCCTGGCATATCTCTCACTTACCCTTGAGACTTGGCGCAACTCCATCAAAAACATCTCGTCCCGAACCAGCAGTGGAACGAGACCTGTAGGTTGAGAATCGCTGTATTAGATACTATAAATTGTTCTTAGGATATCATCTTCATCAGATGAAAGACAATGATAAACCACCACTGGTTCACTTTGCCCATTAGATTATAGACCGGCATCTGGACAGCGAGCCGCCGTAGCTCAGTGGTAGATGGTTGGCGTAGCATTCAGGAGGTCGTGTGTTCGATCCCAGCGGCCGACTATCCTGACTGAGGTTTTCCTAGGGTTTGTCTTCAATCACACTAGGCAAATGTCGGGATGTCACCTTCAACATAGACCCTAGCCAACACCTTCCCTAATCTTTTCCCCTCTCCTATCCCGGCCTGAGCCTAAAGACCAAAATAAAATTCAAATTCAACATTAAAAAAATTAATAATAATAAAGTGAACAGCAAACAAAAACACTGTGCTGTGGACTAACTACCTCTCTTATTGTTTTGTAATAATGTTCAACTGTTTACAACAATATTCTGGAGCTCCTGTTGTATTGGAAATGGAGCCGTTTGGTGTAAATTCCTGAAGAAGAATAACCCCCAGCATCCATTTTAGGGTATGCTTGGACTCCCAAGTATCTAGCACAAGGGGGCACCCTTTGTTTCAATTGCTCATCGGAAAGCCTCGAGTGACATCTTCGTTGATCCCTTTACACGAGGCAACTAACCCCCTCTTTCCAAACGGTACGGTGAATCCCGCCTCACCCTCTCACGTGTAAAGGATTTAGTTCAGCTACGAAGTAGGATGGGGATGATCTCCTTAAGCTTCCCAGTCCTCCTACGGGAGGTATAATAATTTTCTCCCCCGGTTTCCCCCCCCCCTCTCACACATCCGTTTCTCACAAGATGTCGCTATGTTCACCGATGCGGAAGCAACTAGAGTCGGTGTAGAACTATTTTCGTTATACCATGAAATATGCTTCTTCTACTCGCTATAAATTACAGGTTTATTTATAGGAGACTGCTGCTTAAGGCGTATGGTATTAGGAACTTGCGTTTGTTCCTTTGGACGCAATTGGCACGAACAGTTTTTAAGAACCTCCATACGTATGCTGCGGAGTGACCAACTTCCTAAACATAAGCCATAAGGTTTGGACTATGGAGTTTACGGTCCCGACTCGGGAGTGATCATTAACATTCTATTAATAGGAAGTCTTGTGTACTCATGCTGAACAGTGATACATAAAAAATTGAAGCATTCTTCGGCACAAAAACCCACGTGCAAAATGGTTCTTTCAACGAAAACGAAAACCAAATCTTCTTATATTTCAATAATCAGTGATTCCGCCACACACCCCTGTGGGGGGTGTTTACCCCCCAAAGTCTCGACAACATCCCCCTAACTTTAAAATTTTCGCTGTGAAAAATGGATAGTAACCGTACAAAAACTTCACTTACACCTCCCAATTTTGACTTTACAACCCCCCCCCCCTCAAACTGAAATTCCTGTCAGTAATAGTTGTAAATTTTCTTAGTATAGTGATATAATGGTATAATATCGTATTTTTTATAGTAATTTGTTATTGCTCCTTAACGAGGGGGAAACAGCTTTTTTTTTGTTATTGATTTCTGTACCCTTGAGAGTTATGAATTGAAATGTTGTGACATTTACACTATGTCCTCCCTCTCCCACCTATTTCACAAATAAGAGGACAAAAATATTTTTTATTTTCTGATTTTTTATTTATTTACCCATGAATTCCTTAGTATAAATTTTTGCTTTCCTGTAAACGTGAAAATTATTATTTTTTTTATTCAGGCTTCCACTAGATGTCAGACAGACTATTTTTGGTAAATTATAGTGTAAAACATTAAATCCTTTGAACATTGGCCAATGTGCGAACCCATTTTTTTACGTCAATGTTGTTGTTCTAAAACTTCTTGCTGTAGTTCATCTCATGTAACTTGAAAACATTTTGTGAAAAACAAAGACTGTCTGTTAAATTCGTTATTCAGAATAAACTATATTAATATTTCTCATTGTGTTGTGTGCGTGGAGATACCATAGACAACCAAATGACCTTCTGAAAACTCACATTAATAAAATTATATAAAGAAATCAAAAATGAAATAGGTAAGTACAGAGAAATTAAATTTCAAGAATTTGTTTCAAAAATTGCGAAGCATATTGACCAGCGTTTCGTAAACTGTGGTCATTGAGACCTGCTCTTGGGCAGGCGCAGGATGGTTCGTTGAACCCACCAAGTAATAAAACTGGTCCTCACTTGGACATAGTTTGCGGAACGCTGATATAGACTAAACCATCAATCCTTTTAGAAGATGATTAGCAGAAGAAGAAATAGGAAATCTCAACGCAAGTCCTTTCCCCACAAAATAGATAATATAGAAATCACCTCCAAAGATATTTTACATGACATTTTTTTTTTTATCAAAAGTATAATGACAAATATAGTGATCATGTTTTCAATAACATTAATGATTTACAATCAGAAGTAAAACATAAATCTAATATAATCAGACACTATGAGGATCTCACTACAATAGATAGAACAGATGAACATCCAGGAAATATTGATATTTTACTGCAAGATATTACAGCTGATGAAATTCTTGATGTTCTTAAGAAAAAGAAAAACACTTCTCCTGGACCTGATGATATACCATACTTACTTCTATTAAAATCTCTTCTCCCCATTCTGGCTACTCTTTACAATTCAACAATCAAAACACGATTCGTTCTCATTCACTGGAAGAAAGCATTCACCATACTAATTCCTAAACCTGACAAAAGCTGTTCAAACTCAGATAACTATCGTCCTATAACACCCACAAACACAATTTCAAAAATCTGTGAAACTATTTTGGCGCATCGACTGTCTAAATATGTGAAAGAAACAGACCAACTTTCTCCACATCAAGCCGGATTCAGAAGCAAAATTTCCAGCATTGACCAATTACTCCGAATAACTACAGATATACAATGTACACTAAATGGAAGATATCGTGTTTGGGTCATTTTTATGGACTTGACCAGTGCCTTCGACACCATCTAGCACGATGGCCTGATTTTCAAATTACACAAACTTCAACTTCCCACCACATATATCAGATGGATAACCAACTTTTTTGAATGACAGGACTACTCAAATTAAAATAAATAATGATCTCAGTAAGGATATTCATATAAAAAGAGGTGTACCACAGGGTGCTGTCATGGGGCTCATCCTTTATTTAATATATGTCAACGATACACTGCTTCCAATAGATAATTGTACAAAACTAGGTCTATTATTTGCGTATGATACAGCATACTGGTCCATTGCCAAATCCACTAAAGATGTATAATTTAAAAATTGGAATCTATCAGTGAAGAATTTGTACAGGGCTGTAATACTTGGCTTCTAACTTTAAATGAGAATCAGACACAACTTATACTCTTCTACTGTTCAGGACATAATACTATTCGCAACAAAAGTAAACATTTGACAAAGAATAATACAAAGATTAAACCTTCTAGATTTGTACAATACTTGGGAGTTCTTCTAGACGAGAGGATGACATTCAGAAAGCACATTCTAAACTTATAACGTAAACTGGTCTAAGAGGAATCTACTACAACGACAATCTCTCTGTGGTGATAAAATCTATACAAATCAATAATTAGAGCTATCATTACGTACGAACATCAACTTTTTTACTCTGCAACAAAATATAGCTCCTCTCCTAAAAATCGAAAGATATACCATTGGATTTGCTTTCAAACTCTGGCATGACAATATTGTAACTTTGTACAGAACAACAGGTTTGACTCCGCATAACGAATTTTTAGATAAAAAGAAAAAATCCCTATCGGTAAGCCTACAGGCTGAGGTAGATTTCGAAGTTTCGCTGGGAGCCGGGGCTCGCCCCCCAACTTCAGTGCTTTTGAGAGGATGCGCCTCCTTTATCTTAACCAAAATCTCCCTGCAGCACTACACCACCACGGAGTACATCTTCACCCTCCCACGGTTGGCTGCGCCCCCAAAGGGAAGATTTGCCCCATTTATTGTAACCTACTCTTGGTCATACACCTTCATTGAAAATTTCGTTTCTCTACCTTCAATGATTTGGAAATTGGGTTTTTGGGGCGGCCATTTTGGATCCAATTTCACGACTTTTTGAAAGTTTTCTTATTTTGTCGTGACCTACTTGTGATAGTATAACTTCAAGTAAAATTTCATTTATCCAGCTCAAACGGTGTGCAAAACGGGATTTTGGGCTGTCATTTTGGATCCAAGATGGCGACTTTTCCCAAATGTTGTGATATTTCCCTAAGCTACTCGTCATAATGCACCTTTATGCCAAATTTCGTATCTC
>JAGDQP010006907.1:41472-69851 GCA_022664845.1 Lepisma saccharinum | reverse complement strand
CATGTCTACATTTAACTTGTTGTATTTATGTTTTGATTTGTATGTCCATACCATCTAAAAAGAAAATGAAATATTTTGTTTTACATACATGCATCATACAGTCTAAACCATAAATACAAAATTAAAATCCATAAATTAAATAAATTCACTTAAGTTTACACCTGACTCAAATAGCCCCGTTTCGCACATGCTTACGTAGGAACGTACTAGTTTCGCACTAGACAGAGGAGAGCACCAAAAATGGTGTTTATAAGATGCGGACGTTCTGTTTTACGCGTACGGTAATAAGTTTATAAATATATGCATTTACACAGGTTCAGTATCTTATATGGTGCTGCAAAAAGGGAAATAAAGATTAGTGGAGAAACAATAGGCATAGTTGATGAGTATGTATACCTAGGCCAGCTCAAAGCATCGAATGTCAAGTTGACTGACGAAATAAACAAAAGATGTAAAATGGCGTGGAGTTCATTTGCAAGACTACACTTTATTTTCAAAAGCAAACTACCAATGTGTCTGAAGCGTAAAGTTTATAATCAATGTGTCTTACCTGTGATGATGTACGACTGTGAAACTAGGACATAGAATGCGCAAACGACTCAAAGATTGAGAGTCACACAAAGAGCAATGGAGAGATGCGTGCTAGGAATAAGCAGGAGGGACAGGAAGACAAATGAATGAATTCGCGCACAAAGGTCGAGGATGGAATCAAGACTGCGATGAAGCTGAATTGGAAATTGGCCGGTTACGTAGCTAGACGAACGGATGGAAGGTGGACGACAAATGTACTGCATTGGATTCCTAGAGAAAGGAAACGATCGAGAAAACGTCCAATTGCAAGATGGGTAGATGAAATCAAGCGTTTTTCAGGAGCTACATGGATGAGGATAGCAGCAGACCGAGATATGTGGAAAGAAAAGGGGGATGCCTTCATTGAGCACTGGATAGAAAACGGCTGAATATGATGATGATGATATATATATAATTGACTGTCATATTCAATCCACTAATGGATGAGGCTTCTTCCGAAGGGAGGAGTTGGTGTACTGCTTTCACAATGACCAGACGTGTTGGGAGAGGAGAACCGAAGCTCTGAACTGTAATCGCCACTCTCTTTCATTCACAGCTCCCCAACTGAATCACGATCCTGGATGGGCACCGCTCCAGACCCTCTCGCTTTGGAAGAAAAATGTTTTGGCAGATCCGGGGATCGAGCACGGGACCCCACGCTCAGCAGTCAGCGAAGGTAACCACTAAACCAGCGGAGAGAGAGTGTTCCATTTTCCAATAGAAGGTTACTAAATCAAATTAAATCTTTCACATTAAGCTACTTCATAATCATGACAATAGAAATGACTTTAGAATAGGCTTCTTAGCTGCTCTGCTAGTAAAAGTTCATATCCTTGTCACTTGCATGAAAATAGTTTCAGCTTCTGCCAAATAAAAATGTTGCGATTTTCTATCTAATCAAGATGGACACATCTTCTAGGGGGAAAGGGGAGAAATTTATCTCTGGCAGGGACGAAAAATTATGGTGTCAGGGTGGGAAACTTATTTGCCAGGGGGGAAATCCCAGGCATCCCCTCAGTTAATTCGCACATTGCTTATTGCTGCCTGCTTAAATTTCATAATGTAACAGTACTGGTCGTATATATGAATTTTGTAAACATTATAGGGATATTTTGGAAAAACACAATGTAATAAAAAGGACTAAAATTTTTAGCATAAATCGAATTTGCCAACTTAACTAGCATTGTGGGGGAGCTCCGCTCTATCCTCCATGGCTACGCCCCTGGCCAAATCCCAAGCAATCCTAACGTATGCGTTAAAATCCGTTCTAAGATGGAATTGAGGAGAAAATGCATTTTGCAATCATTTTGCCGACAATCACGGAAAGTCGGCAAATGAAACCCACCAAGAGGAAACCGTCAAATGAAACCACCCACTAATAACAAAAATACGAACATCTACGACTCAGAGTTATCTTATACTGTGACGGCGGGTCGCCACGAACGCCGCAAATTATTCGTTTGTTTTAAATTTAAAAACGCATTTCTTGTGGAAGGTTAGAGTTACTGATTAGGATGAAAAAATTATAAAATTTATTGCTTCTACCAAAAGTAAAGAGCACAAAACAGGCATACATACCTACCACGTTGTGTGTAGCCCAAGGCGAACATTGAAGTGTTTTATAGTTTAGGAGCAAGCTACGAACTTCGTACCTAGGCGTAACTAGTGAATTGAATTGAATTGAACTCCTCAGTCCTCTTGTAGTCTTATAGCAGCCGATTCTTGTAACCAAAAGGAGCAAACACGTCAGTGATAATTTGATATTAAAATTACGTTACAGCAATTTTGGAAACGGAAAGCGTTGCATTGAGGTAAGACTTAAGATTTCCAGAACTTGAAAAGTTTATAATGTATTTTTCCCGGTAGTTATGGGCGCGTTTCACGTTATTTTCGGAATGTACTCATTGCTACCTAGGTTGTTTACTTTATTTACTCCAAACATCCACCATCCTCTTGACCAATAGTACACGCTCTAGTGGCTACACAGCACTTGTTCTGAAAAAAATAATTATCCATGGTACTTCCATTCGCACCATCTGGCACGTAGCGACAAAAAACCTTTAACACACAATAATTATTTAGTAAAATGTGCATTGTAGTTATTCAGAGCCGGATATGGTGGCACGCGGATAAATACTAATGACGTCATACCCAGATGGCATTTTTGTGTTAACTATAGTAGTGACCGACCAATTTTTAGAAATTTACAGGATGAATTGAGATAATTGTGTGTTGTTTGTGAGTAATTGGGAGCAAAATAATGTGGGTAACATTAAAAGTGAATAATAATAATGTTGTAGTGTGTTTTTAAGATGTTTTAGGACGCACTGCATGTTGTGGTGGAAGGAACTATTTTGCGTAGTTACAGTTGTCATGTGGAAGGCGGTAAGGCAGTGTTGAAATGGCGCGTCTTTGTGATGGTTATGACATTTCTTGCGTTAGTCTTATAGAAATGACAAGGGAAAGTGCATTTTGAAGAGTATTTATGTAAGGAAATGAAAAGGCCCCGAAACACTTGTACACGACTTTATAATTGAAATTGGGAGAGTCAACGCGCCTGGGTGCTGAAGGTAAGTGTGAATATGTGTCAAAATATATTTTGTAAAGATACATGACGTTACCTACCTCCATGTTCGTATGTTCAGTAATTTAAGATAATTTACGAAAAATGCAAAGAAGGATTTATTAATAATAAATGTGAACATAAAACATATAAAGATACATGACCGCACGTAACCTTACCTAACCTCCACATTCGTATAGTCACTAATTTAAGATAATCTTGGAAAAGTGCAAGAAAACAATTGCGTCCCGCCCATGAATACGTAATATGTGTGTTTTAAGTGATTTTGGTTTGGTTTTAGTGGTTTTAAAATTAATCCGTCACTACTATAGTAATGCCGCATTTTTTTTTTTAGCGTTTACCATTTTTACTTTTTACAAGTTAAGCTACAGTGGGGTAGGTTCGGAAAGTTAGTGTTTCATAGTTCACAATCAGTTAATCCCAAAGGGCTGCTCCATTATAATCACTTCGGTCCTTTCCTTGAAAGCACTTCAAATACAGTGTAAACTTAACTCATGACGCGTGTTCGATCTTAAAAAATAGTCACCAAGCACGTATCCAAAATTTGGATTTGGGACGGGTCCAAGGGCTTCCGGGGGGGGGGGGGGGGTCCAAGGTGTGTATGGGCATGAAATGTATATTAAATATATATAATTACGCCTGAAGTTATATTTTCCTATGAAACTGATTTTTTTGGGTGGAGGGCCGGACCCACCCCCTAAGTACGTGCTTGTTTGTCACTGATATTTCCATACGCACAAATCGACGTGTAAGTATCCAGAAAATAGTATGAAAACCCCACGAGAATAATTCGGAGAATACGCACTCCAGTCCACTCGGATATGGTGACACGCGGAGGAATACTAATGTCGTAGCCAACACACTTCTTATGAATGACTCCTCCGCTATTGTAATTTCATTTTCCCGACTTAGTCTTAAGTTAGTGACCATTGGAACGTGGAGGTCAGGTATCTTTACATTTTTCAGTCTCGAAGGCGGTCAATTAGCACGTGAAAAAAAAAAAAAAAATGCTTCCCCAGCCTATGGCAGATGCATCTATAGTCCCACGTATATCTCCGTTCAACACACTACACACTTTGGTAATATAACCTTTCTTCTGTAAATTTTACTTACTTTGGTATAGATAAAGTAAATCGAACGCTTAACATTTTAAGTTTACACATTGTAATTAGCGGTAACATTTTAATATGTATGTTTAATATGTTTATTTGTGTAATACATATGAAAACGATCACGCAGAAAACAGAAATCCCGTTTTTGTTTACAAAATAAAAATGCTTGTATCGCAACATTACATACTTTGTGTATTTGTGTCAAATTATTTGATTTCTTCACAAATTGCTCAAAAGGAATTTTTATCTATGCATTTGAAGAAGGATGAAAATGCAAAGCTGCGTATCCATGACTTATTTGACTGTATTAAATATCTCGTTGAATTGAATTTTATCTAAGGACTTTAGGCGAATTTGGATGAGACCGAATGGATGATGATGGGAGGTGACGAGAGAA
This sequence comes from Lepisma saccharinum, assembly GCA_022664845.1. NCBI lineage: Eukaryota > Metazoa > Arthropoda > Insecta > Zygentoma > Lepismatidae > Lepisma > Lepisma saccharinum. The sequence goes on along the minus strand of JAGDQP010006907.1, from coordinate 65,188 downwards.
CCATAACAAAACCCCTGCACACTCTTTTTGTTCACTAGAAACCTCACACGACACGAGTCGGGATCCAATCGGGGGACCAGCCTAACGAAACCTTAACAAGAAAATTTGCAAGGAAAATAATTAAAAAAAAAAGTGTGTTTAAAAATCTTGCACAGTTATGTTGGCCCCCCGATAAGGAATTTTATCCGAATTCAGGACCCCACGTACCAGAGGTGAGCGTTCTACCTCTGAACGACAGCGGCTCCGAAATAGCTCTAATACTTTATGGAATATTGTCATAGGGTGTTCCCAAATTGATAGTACAGTTTTAAGGGCTGAAAACTAAGTGAAATGAACTTAAATTTGTCTGGGTAAACTTAAATTCTAGAATATTTCGTTAAGAAGATGTAGACTGGAGAAAAGACCCATTTGCGATTATAAAATCTGCAGTTCCTTAGGAAGAAAAAAGAAGACCCAGACGTCGTTTTAGAAGGAAAGCTGATACGTAGAAATATTATAAATTCTTTCTTTTTCGAACTTAATTACTGTCTATACCATTGTTAAACCACTTCATTACGAAAGTAACTCAGAAGTTTCCTACATGTTAACTTCCCTTTGTAAAATATACTGTAAGTAACGCCATATCTTAGTTCCTCTTTAAAATTATTGCAAGTTGTTGTAATTATCTATTTTCTGTGGCTATCTTCCGTAGCGAACTTTACTTTAGGTTTTACTGGTTAATTTATTGTAGTAGCTAACTTAGTAGCCTTTTCACTACCGTAACTTATTTAAATAACAAATTTTGATTTAAATAAGTCAACAATAATGTTTTTTTTTAAATCGTTTTTTTTCTACCCTGACAAAGCAAAGAGCGGAAATGAAAAATTATATGAAAAACCTAAGATTACACCTGCCATAAAGTATAACATCCCAAAATATAAGTCATGAAACTATCAAATAGCCGTGAAAAAAGGTTGTTATTTGTAGACGAGATAACATTATTCGTAATAATACAAAATATATAACGAAATTGCACTTCATGTAAATGATTTGCATTTCAAAAGCACTAAGTCATTTCATGTAGATACGCTACAAGGAAAAAGATCCATCACGAAAAGTGCGTTGAAATATTAGTAAACCTATTAACAGGATAAACATTATGGCGTTTGCAATTATTACGAAAACTTAATTGGCAAGATAATTTACAAAGGTTGCCTTTCTATTGTAACTGTTGAGTGATCCCTTCACCCTTTCTGCACAAACTTTCAATACTAGCATATTTGTATGAGCACTAGTTGTGAGGTGAACACTATGATTAATTAATTTTTAGAAAAGATCCATCACTAATATTTTTCATACTTCCACATTGAATTATCTTGCATTGATTGTCTAGTTTCTTTCGGTAAATAGTAAAGAATCTGCACGTACTCGGTAAAGAACTAGTACCATGCCATTGGTGAACGACATTTAGAACAATAAACGGTTTTCTTTATTAGACTAACGTCCGTACTGAAGTTCAGAACAAGATCACCATTTTCATAAGTTTTAAAAGATCCCTCGACTTGGTACACCAAGTGTTCCTTAAAAATATCCATTATCTCTTCCAGATTTTGAAATTATTATTTGCTATACAATCCTTTCCTGTTAATATTTTTGAACAGTATCATCAACATTAGCTAACACTTTGAAACACACAAAAATAAAATATTAATCCACTGAAACACGTCCGTTAAACCTTTACGCTTGTACCAAACAATATAGTTCAATTAATGCGAAAATTATAACATTGTTGTTTAATTTGAATATTTCTTGTTATAATTTTTAAATTCACATTATTGTAAAGATAAGAAATAAATTGTCTAGCTTGTGGGGCGTTCGTACATCAACGAGGTCTTCACTTTCGCTCTTGTGTTCGTAGTGCTGGTAGACACATACGTCATACCAGTGTAAATGACGTAATTCTTCGTGCGCTTATTTCAGCTGAAGTACCTTCTGTGCGTGAACCATCTGGATGTAGTCGTTCCGATACTAAGAGACCTGACCGTATGACTCTAGTGGCTTGGAAAAGAGGAAGATCTTTATTATGGGATTTTACTTGTGTTGATACGTTTGCCCTCGAATCTTTCTCATTTATCTTTGCGAGCTAGTGGTGCTGCTTCCCGTCGAGAGGTCGAAAAAAAAAATACAATATACAGTACCCTGTTCGATAAATTCATCTTCATTGCCATTGCAATCGAGTCAAGCTGTACGTGGAGCACCGAGGGCTTCAATTCCATCAAGGAAGTTGGACGACGCATTGAGCTTGTTTCCGGCAATGCTCGCGTCACTGCTTTCCTATTGCAGCGTATTAATATCGCCGTTCAGCGTGGTAATGTTTCTTCAGTTTTTGGAACGCTGCCGCCTGGGAAGAAATTGGAGGAGATTTTTCTTCTTTAAATACTGTTTCCCTTATTGTTGTTTTTTTATTTTTGGTTGTTCCTTAAGGCTTTGATGATTTTACAGGTAATTCTATGATGCGGCTATTGTTATCTCGTATGTAATAATGTGTAAGCTTATCAGTATGTAATAAATTAAAGAGTTTATAAGTAAAAAAAAAAAAAATCATGATGAAATCTCGAAACTGAAATTTAAATACCAAAAATGCGGTTCAACGAAACCATTGTTTACTACATCGATTCTTACTCGACTGAACGATTCTAACTAACCGGAATTGAAATAAAGTAACGTGATTCGTTCTAATGAACTAAAGTTCGGTATAATGGAAGTGTTCCAAACCCAACCCGCACCCTTATTACACTGCTTCATAACCCCCAAGAGTTAATCTTATTTGCGTTTCAACACTCCTACATACTTTACTAACATTATCATTCTCCTGTAAATTTTACTTCCTTTGCAGTACATAAAGTAAACCTTACCGCAGCCACATTTATAGGTCATACACAACTATGGCCTAACCCTATCACATAACTGAGGGACCTGTGCCAGGTAGGCACAGCTACGTATCTTGACAATAAGTGTGGTTACATTCCTTATATTATCTACTTCTGGCATACAGCACAGAAAATGCTGTTTTGCTTTTTGTAGCCATGAAAGGTACTAAAATTCGTGCAAAGTGCAAAAAATAGAACCTAAAGTCGAAGTTCTGATGATCAGTAAAGTCAGAAGACCCTGTTTAAGTCGCGTAGTAGCTTATTATAGTTACTCCTTCTCTTTATAGTATAGGATGTAGTTGGATTAACGTGATTTTCGTTGTTTCTCTGGTGTTGAAATTTCATAATCTACTAAAAATCATGGGATGATGTGAGTCCTTCCACTTAGGGCAACCCATGATTTTACATCAAAATAAACACAGAACGCACCACAAAACCAACGAATGATTTTCCTTAACTACAGGTTTGCTACTTGTGGAACGGAGAAAATTCTCTGGCAGAAAAATTGAATTAGCATTTTTTTCGGATGGTGAATTGTGAGTAGTTTGGTGGAGTGACCCTCCTTCTGCCAAGCCCTGTGTGTGTTTAAGGCAACAACAGTGGTTACTCATTTCTTTATAGAATACAATGTAATTAAAATAACTGAGTTCTGTACTTATTTTGAATGTCTGAGTGCAAGATCGTTGGTTGGTCTGAGTGGAAGGACTCACATTACCTAATGTTTTTTTAAAAAAAAAAAAAAAAAAAAAAAAATCCTGTATTTTCAACACCAGAATGAAAAATACGTTATTCCAACTACATTCTATAGTATACAGAGAAGGTGTTTAACCATGGTTTCTCTGACCTTAGTGATCACATCTGAACTTCGACTTCAGGCCGTTTTTTTTTTCTTTTGCATGCTTTTCAGTACTATTCATGGCTATAGAAAGCAAAACGTAGAATTCAGGTGGGTTTTTTTAGTGCTCTGTGCCAGAAGTAGCTGATTTCAGGAATTACCATTGAAGAACGCTTACCTGTATGTTTTGCTCAAAAAGTGAAATAAGCACGAAAACCTTCAGGAAAGTGAGAAACCTCCATGCGCGGCGGAGGGAACAAATGAAAAGCAAAACACGCAACGCGACTCTGCAGGGGAGTCCGTAACATAAAGTACATTTAAAGGAAAATACCAGATAGCGGGATAGGCAATTTAATAGGTGACATTTTAGTAGAGAGGAAAGAAAGGCACTAGTTCCGCAGAGGGGTGAACTTTGTTTCATTAAATTTCGACTTTTTTTGCCATCTGAGGATTCTGTTGCGCGGTGTCACCTCCATACTTATGTTACAGATTCGTTACATCGATTTCATTAACGTGAATCCCTCAGATTTCATAATCTACGCATATCAATGCAATTTGAAGGTCAGTGCGACCGGCGATTATGTATTACTCTGCGCACGTAAGAAATTTTCACTGCTCGTGATATTGGACGGGAGTATATTCATGCGCAGACACAAGGGTAATGCCGAGTAAGTGGAGAGAGCGAAGGTGGGCTATTTAAAGCCAGGTTTGCTCTCATCCCTTGCACCTTGCCATCGCCATAACGGTCACTTTCTAATTCCTGCCTTTAAGACTTACCTTTCGCTACTTCATGTAGTTTCTTCTTCACCACCCTTTCTTCTTTATTGTACATTAATTCGAGACGCACTCCTTACATTTTTTAATATTCACGAATTCCACACCCCTTTAACCGTATTATTTCTTGTATAAAGTTTAACGTCACCCCTTTACGGAACTTAACCCAAAAGGTATTGTATTTAGTTTCTTGAAGATCACGACCACAGTTCCACAATCAGCACTATGAAGTCACTGTATATTTTGGTTCTAAGCCATCATCAATCGACGATAGAATGGCAGTTCATTGAACACACAAGTGGACAATTGAAAGAGAGAGAGAGAAACTCTCTACATCCCCAATAAAATATGCAGTGTTGGAAAATTATAAAATATTAACAAAAACTTATTGAAATAATCTAACAGGCCACATAGATGTTCAGAAAGATTCAAGAAATGCCGGATTTTCAAAGTTTCGAAAAGTCAAAAAATCGAGGATTTTTCGTAAAATGTTTGAAACCACAAGAATAACGAAGGACGTCAGAAGGGGCTTGCCCCCCTGACTACTTAGGTTCAAATTATATAATAAAATTAATTTTCTATTTGACGGAAAAACAGTTGGGAGGGGTAAGGGGTGGTTTAGTTATGTAAGGTTAGGCTAGGGTAGACCTGGTTTTCCGTCAAATAGATTAATTACACTTTTATTATATAATTTGAACGTAAGTTGTCAGGGATGTAAGCCCCTATTGGCCCTTCTTGGGTTTTCAGACATTTCCGGAAATTTTTCGATAATGTTTCCGAAAATCTGCCGTTTTTGGATTTTTTAAATTTTGAGTTTTTGAAAACGTTCCCGAAAATTCTTAGCAGGTGGGTCTACTACCCGTTAGGTTGGTTATTTTAATATGTTTTTCATGATATCTGTTCAATTTTCCAACACTGCATGAAACACCTTCCATTATTTAAGCACAGAACCATTCCAGGGTTTATCTGTCACACCAGGCAAATGCCGGAATCGCACCTTCAGTATAGCCGTTGGCCGACACCATCCAACATCCTTTCTCCTCCCCTATCCCGGCGTGAACCGTAGATGCTTAAGACCATAAAGAAAATTCAGTTTCACAAAATGAAGATGGCAGTGTAGGACTTCATTTTACTTTTACAGGTACATATATAAAAATTCGCTTTTCTTCCTAATGCTTTGATGGGCCATCCCAATATTTTTTACATATAAAAATAGATGTGATGAGCTTTCAAAGAAAAATAATTTCATTGCAATCTATGATGGGGATTTTGAGTTATAAAGTGGCTTTTTTTTTTTTTTTTTTTTTTTTTTTGCAAGATTTTACTTTTGTAGATTTTCTAACAGCTAAGACATAACTTTATATATTGTTCCTGGTTGATCATTTCAATACAATCTGAATAAAAAAGAATCATGTTTCTGGCATAAATAGGGACCGAGATATGACGTTTTCGTATTTTAAAACAATGCGAAAATTGAATGTCGCGACTATAACAATGGATTTTTATTCCGTTTTTGAAATGCCATAACTTTGGAACTGCTGATGCGATTGCAATGAAACTTACAGATTTGAAATCAGCACAAAAAAGTTATATAACACTGTTACACTTCATCCAAATCGGAGGTACTGGGTAGAATAGACGTGAAATGACCCAAACATTACTTAAACACAATGCTCGAAATGGACTGGAACGTTGTTCTGGTTCGTGAATCTCGGAACCTCCGAGTTCCGTCTCGTCAATATGGCAATTATAGGAAAAAAAAAAAAAAAAAAAAGACAATAGCATGTTAATGAAGGTAAAGCGTTGTTTCGTGATAATTTCCATTTCGAGCCTTGCTTAAATGGACGTATCAGGTACTGCTTCATTGTGATTTGCTAAGCTGACACCGCTGACCTTCATTACCTATCGAGTTATGATGTCATTTGTGACAGTGTCGACGTACATTAAGAAGGTCTGTAGCTCCGAAACCACGCATCCTTTCACATTTCTTGAACTTTTTTCTTGGTTTGATTCGAACTTTTCGTTCGTAGAATATTGACCACTAATTTTCGTCCATCCTGTAATATGTTATCATTCCTGTGGAATCTCTTCCTTGCCTATTGACCGTATTGTACATCATCTTATAATTGTATAGAAAAGTCTTTACTCCCTGGAATATTCTATTTAGAATTCGATTCTGCCTTTTACGCCCTTTTTTGTATGTCTTTTCCTGTAAGGACGAGTTGTAACTTCGAGTGCTATTCGATGTTCAGGGAGTTGTCATTACTAAAAATCTCTGTATTTTCATCTCTACTTGATAATAATAATAAAAACGGTGATAAACTTTATTTAGTGTGGGCCATTTTTGGTAGCTTTGACTTCGGTCCATCACGAGTGCACGATTGCAGTGCTTATTAAAATCCACAAACATCCATGCCCCAGACGGGATTCGAACCCGTGACCTTGAAGATACTGGCGTAGAGCCTGAGACAGCGCGACTACCTCTGTCGGCTTCATCTTTGCTTGATAAGGTAAAATTAATTGTATGGCTGGTAACATCACTATGGTTTACCCCGTCCCGATTCATCTCTGTTGGAGTTTGTCCATTACTAGAGTTTTCACCTGTTTAATGAAACCTCAACTGATGTCGTAAGTGTACTTCTCAGTATAGGTCTCTTTACTAGTGGGCTTCCAAGTTCATCCTTTTTTGCTACTGCTTTTAACATCGTTTTAGTTTATTTGGTTCTATCTGCAGATTCACATCAACTTTCATTATGCTCGAAGGGCTCGAAATTAACTTTTGGTAGCGCTGGTCCACAGGACCAGTGAAATGTTTATCTTCACAGGTCCTACAAAAATCTTACTGGCGCTTTTTCAGATCAGTAAATAAATATAATCAGCGTAAGGTTTTAATCCACTTTATTACATTCATTCAGGCTGCAGGCCTATATAGGATACCAAATACGATAGAAAAATTATAGCCTTGTAAAAATTCTATCTCAAAGCAAACAATATCATGGTGGAATGTCTGATGTCTGAATTATCAAATTACTTTGTTTTTATTCTACTAAATATCTTCGGAAGAGTCTGCTGGGAGTCTGGGGCTGTTGGGAGAAATATTGGGGCGTCTGGCTCTTTCTCCTTTGTCTATAAAGAAGAATACTGCCGGAGCAACATCATAATTACACAATATGGATTCAGTGATAAGATGGCGTATCCGCTTTGCATACAAGTTATGTTTCCTGTCTCCGACACTTGCTGCAGCTAGGTGTTGATCAGCTGATACGTTAGTTTAGTTCCTAAGATTCTGTGATTTCACGATTTTCTTTTTTAACGAAAAGAAAGTACTTCGATAAAACGTTAAATACAGCCTACAGGTATGTTTATATATCTAGAAAGCACAGGACCACTGCAGTTTTTTAGTTACTGACCCTTGGAAATTTTTACAGGTCGTCGGCCAGTGGATCACCGCTGATTTCGAGCCCTGCCTGGCCTACACCTTCCCGAATCCTTTCCCCTCCCCTATCCTGACCTGAGCCTTAGATGCGTAAAGGCCATAAATAAAATTCAAATTCGACAACAGTTAGTGGTCCGCCATTTAAAGAGAAGAAAAAGCATTTGGTGTCCACGATCACCCAGTTTTTCTTGAACCTCGATCATGCGTAGTGCTTCTGTGATTCCTACCAAGGTTGTTTTTAATATACGATTTTTACACGCTTTTTATTAACTTACTCTGTGATCATGTTTCATCTCTGGTACAAATCTTGCAACGTTAATTTAACTCATTTTCCGACGTTATACAATGATGAAATTTTGCATAGCGACGTAAGTCGGGTGACAATACAATATTCCATTGTTACTTTCATATATTTCTGTGTATGTATATATTTTAAAAACATATTTTAATATTTTGTTGTTACAGATTTCTTTATCCTAAAATAAATACTAGCCTGTACTGCGGCTGAGTTTGGCTGGTTGCAGAACACTTTAGGATTTGGGTCACAAAATATTAGCTGGAGAAAAAGTATGAACACCGAAATAACAGGAAAAGAATAATAAATAAAATAAATTAAAAAAAGGATTTTTTAAAAAAAACCTTTAAGCAAAGAAAAATGGACTAAAACGTAAAAAAATAAATAAATATTTGAATCGGAAAATAAAAGCGTGGGTGCTTTTATATATTCTAATTTTATGATAAGGTAAGCAAGAGCACCCACGCTTTTATTTACAGATTCATAAATTTTTTACTTGTTAGTTAGTCCATGTTTCTTTGCTTAAAGAAGCATGTTTTTTTTTAAAAAAACCTTTTTAATTTTTTTTTACCCTTGTTTTTTAATACACTCGAATGATCTAGATTGGATCATGTCAAATATCGTTACTGATGTTTTTATCTGTGTGTTCAGGTAGGAGTTTTTTTTTTATTGTAGAAAGAGAGGGTGTCTGCAAATAAGTTGAAAGATGCTCAGAAAAATTGAACATTGAGGAATCAAACCGAAATCTCCCGCTTGCCCAGCGAGTGGTCTATGACTTAACTATTTCTTACGAATATAACACGGTACTCCTATTCACATAAGAGCATTGTAAGGTACAAATCGCAATGTTATGGGAAAAAAAAAATTCCTTAAAAGAAATTAAAAGGATAAGTGATTTTTCTTAAGCTTCCTGATACTCGCAAACAAGTTCAGGAAATCATGTTAGCAGTAATTACAAAGAAGGCTCTAAACCGTGGTTTCGAGAAGTTGACCATTTTTTGGCCTATTTGATAAATAAATATATTGTGCAACGAAGGTCTAACTGTCGACATGAAGAGGTAACATGAAACCACTTTCTTGCCTTTAGGTACACAGCTAATTCCCACATACAAAGTAAAAATGATTATTATACTTAACGTTACTAATCTCACAGCTAGTCTGCGTCATCAGACGTAGTTGAATGTACAGATTGGTTAAAAGAGAAAATTGCGCAGACGTTAAAACCTATTAAAATGTTAGTAGGAAGTAAGCTATTCAACAGGGCACTGAAGAGTATACATTACCTTTCAGGCCTATTTTTGTTCTTTTTCGTGATTTACTTCAAAATTAATAGCTTCATTTGAAAAGTAAAAACTAACAAACAGTTTTATTAGTGTTTCGTGTATTTTAGAGCAAGAGAGTAATAAGTTATAATTGTTTTGTGAAGAGTAATTAACTCTGTAAAATATAAATTAATTGCCTATTAATTAGGTTTCTCTAAATTGTGAAAATTAATTATGGTTCCGCTCTGAATATAAGAAATAGTAATATAATTCTGTATTAGTTTTCACTTTTACTACAAAACTAATTGCTTGGAATGAATTAAGATAAATCGAAAAAAAAAAAGCTTCAAAGGTGGTTGTGATATTGGTTACGTGTGATTGCAATAACCAATATATATGTCAGGCTAAACGGACTATCTTTTCTTAGGCCTAAGGAGTAGCCACCATAGTTGTACATTTTGGACCTGATCTCGCGATCGAACATCGACCTTGATCTCACTCAACCTCATTCTAAATTATAGTCCGAACGGGTATGGAATTTGCAGTGTTTAGAGGGTGCTAAATAGAAAAAAAAGAATCTGTTTTAAATCTATGAAGAAAATATAGAGAGAATATGTGATGGTCGCATATTATGTTAGTCACCATAGATTTCCCTGTTCGTCTCTCGAATTGCCACTGATGTGTATGTGGCCATCATGCATTCTTTTACATATTTTACATACATTCCTACATAAATCTGATGTCCTTTATTTCCCAAGCAATCCTCTCAGCCCTGTTGAATGAAACGTTGGGTAATATTTATTTTAGCGCTATTACGAGACTAATTTTTGAGGCCTATTGATACGTATGCAAAATCCTACTTTAGGAATAGTTAAGTAATTGTACAAAAGTCTATTATAACTTCATTTCATACACACTTTCGATACAGAAGGTAGTTAACGATATTGATATGTGTATTTATTTATTGATCTACTGTGCTTTCCCTTTTGTTGTGCCAGTTCTGCAATTATTTTTTTTTTTCCTTTTTTGCAGCTTGAAGATGAAAAGGAAAGAAATATTTGGATTGTCAGTGATTTTGATTTTGGCAGTATTGTACAACATGGAAGCTGATCCTTCAATATTTGTGATCGAGCAGTCCGCATTGTTTAATGTAGATAGAAAACGACTTTTCAAATTTGTGACTCAAGCAGACAAAGTGCCACGAGTAAGTACGTAAAAACAATACATTTTCCGTGTCATTTCTAACCTTCTTTATTGTTCCTAAAAAGTAAGTTAGGGTTAGAAGTATATTTTATGACTGGTTCTTTTCCAGAAGCAAATTTGCAGTTACTTTGAATTATTATGAAATTATTGAATTGCATGATCTTGGACATTTTCGGCTCAGGCCGAGATAGGGGATTGGAGAGAAGGTGAGAAGTCGGTCAGGGTCTAGTTAGAAGGTACCATTCCAAGATTGGCCTGGTGCGACTGAAAACATCTCTCATTACTAGCTGCTGGATCGAATACAGGACGTTCCCAATGGGAGTCCAACGCTCTACCAACTGAGCTACGTCCACTCCGTAAATTACTATGAAAGCTATCACGTTATGTCTTGTACAATTTCAGTTATACGAAAACCAAACTTATAGGGATTATACAAAAATATGAAAGTTTTAGAACATTGGTACTACATATTTTAAGCATCATCATTTTGATTCAAGGTGGATATCGCAAAGCATTATCAAATTCACAGACTCGGGAGAGATTCTTAGTTTAAGATGAGGATGGTATTTATTTATTTTTTGGTATGCGTTCAATAAGTAGACTATTGTTCTATTTTTGACAAATAAATAAATAATAATTCTGAGTTGGAGACCATTTCATGAAAATTCAACCGTGCTAGGAATTGACTTAATCATTGTCAACAAACGTCATTCTCATAACTATATAAACGTTAGTGAATTGACGATTTTCTTTTAATCTACGTGCCCTTCAAGCGCAAACTTTGTCTTTGAATTGAGGCCTTTTGAGTTGAGAGTGAGTCAACGTGATGAACCCAGACAGCGTAAATGTTGAAGCCATCTTTCTGTTCGATATTTTGGTGGCATTTTATTTTAATAACTTAATCAGAAGGCCTGGAAACATCACATCGTAACTCAGTGTCAGTCTAATAGTATTTAATTTCGTGTTGTCAGTGAACTTTTATTAGGACATAGTAAGCTTAGCTATAAGACGATTAGAAGCATAAATAAATTCCCTTGAAGATTTTGTTTTAAGACCTCTGCATCGGAATTGTTTTGTAGAAATTATGGACTCACAGCATGCTGCCATGAAACTATACTAATCTACTCAAGACTTTTGTTTAAGTGTGTCATTTTTTAAAATTCTTATTAAGTTCTTAAACGAGCTTATAAGCTTCTGAGGGCAAGTAAAGTTTTACGGAAAATTTAATTCTCATTTCTGATCTGCGTACATGGCTTTATTGATTTTTGATACAATTGAAGATAATAATCGTTCGATGCAGTATATCTGAGCAACTTTATTATACGTGCAAATAGACATCATAGCAATTAAATTGTTTGAATAACCACATGATTCGGTGGTTACTGCACAGTATTGTAGTGTAACCTTGACTGAAATTATCGGTACATTACATAGTGGTATCAGATATATAGTTTATTGTTTCTATAAGTTCAATTTTTGTTTTGAATTGCCATTCACGCACTTGCTGCTTTACAATATGGCATTCATTAGGAACACAATACAAGTCTTCTTGGTTTACTTTGACGAAATCCTCACTCAAGTCTCTTGTTGATTTACTTGGCGACTTTATCATGGTGGCAGAAATCCAAATCTTGTTGTGAAATGAACGATTTCCTTTTGAATAAATTGATACTGTAAAGGCACATTTTCTAAGAATTTTGTGCGTTTGTAAATTAACAGAATTGTTAAAAATATGAATTCCACCATTTAGAGAATTCAACCAAAACATTTAGATATTTGATAATTCTATTAGTGAGCACGCTGGGAATTTCTAAACAGTCACTAATAGCATTTCGATAAATGTGTCCTTTCTTCTACTGAGAAGCACCTTTAATAGCCTGGTCTTTGTTTGGAATAGCGTATCTAGCGACATTGTTTTTGGACAGTTCGGTGGAAAGCTAGGTTCGTAGGTTTTTATATGGTTTCACAGAAGCAAACATTCGTATTGCATACCTCCGGAATTTTCTAGTGCAAATTTGTGACGATTGAAATCTGACTTTAAGATTTAGCCGCCAGTGCTGTGCGTTTTGTTGAAGAACATTGAATCCACTTTTCCGAAGCTTATTCAGTTCATATCGAGTAGTCTCGTGCTTAGGGAAAATTGAAGAAGATTCGATTAATGTAGCCATATCACTTACAGTAAGGCATCACCATTTGGTAACAGTTGCTAACAGTAAAACATTAGAGAGTGAAGTAGACAATTTTACCAACAGCACAACGTGTTAACGGTTTACATATAACTTTAGTATTCCAAGACGTATGAACCAACGTATACATCTGAGGAGAAACGTGGCAAATGGCATTTGGCCTTACTGCATTGCTTAGTGGGTTGGTTCCTTTTGTTAGACATTTTCGTTCCTTTCCTTAATTGTGTACACGGTAAATAATCTGGACTGCGTAGATGTTGACACACAAAATCTTTTGTGACCTTTCGTTTATTGAAGCATTTGATTGTCTTTAATTGCTTAGAAATGTCATGTATTGCTATTATTGTTTCCATGACTGTGATGATAATATACCTATTCATGCATTGTTAGACAATGTTTTATTATATGACTTTGTTGTATATCGTTTTTGTGTATATTATGGAAAACTCTTCCAGAAGCAGGAGTCGAATTACCGATTTCTGTGAATTCTTTACTGAGCAGTCCAAGCCAAAATTGATCGGCATATTCAGTTTTCTTCTTTAGCTATCTGTTTTTAAATAATTAAATTATATAAAACAAGGTAACCTTAAAACGTGTTTTTGGAAAATCATCTCCATGTTATTATTATTAAATAAATATATAAATAATTAAGAGAAAACAGATTTAAAATTTGTCATGTTTTTACCAATTTTATAATAATGACGACCTGATGTTTTTTTTTTGTATAAACACAATAAATGTGTATTTCGATCACACCACATGTCACCAGCTTGCGTAAAATAATGATAATAATAATAAAAAAAGAATAAAGCACACTTAGGACACGTCAAAAGCATAAATAATCTACAATATTTCGTTCAGTCCAGTGGACTTTCTCAGGTAGTTGAGAGGTAGTGTGTGCAGAGGTGTGAATAGGAGTGTGGTCGGGAGTAGCGCACTGCAATCGGGCCAGGTCAGGTCTGATTTTTACATCCGCGTCGTCCAGATCCATCTGGTCTGGTCTAATTTTTTGGTCGGGTTTGGATCGAGCCGGACGGTGTGGATGTAAAATCTGGCCCGATTGCAGGTCCTTGGTCGATAGTGGACTCGCCACAAGGCGAGAACGTGGCAGGAAGTGGGCGTGTGACGTCACGTGGTGAAGTGGAATGTAAATACAGGTTGTCTACCACCCTGGAAAACCTGGAATACTCAGGGAATTTTATATATCTGGAAAACTCGGAAATCTGTAATTTATGATGGAAACTTACGGAAATTCATGATGTGAACCTGTCCACAGTTTGTAAGGGCGCTGCCCCGGAGGTCGTGGATTTGATCCCCACTGCTGACCAGATTTTTTCATTTGTGAAATACCAGTAATATACAAGAATGCTTGAACTGGGTGCTGCTGGTATTAAAAAATGTCATTGCGTATTATTTACGTGTTCCAGTATACTAAGAACTCAGGGAATTTGGATAAAATTATCATGGAAAACTCAGGGGATTTAAAATCCCAGAACTAGTAGACACCATGTAAATATGACCTCTCTCTCTCTCTCTCTCTCTCTCTCTCTCTCTCTCTCTCTCTCTCTTTTGTTTAACAAACTGATATGATCGTACGAAATAAAACCATTATAACACGCTGACATGAAGCTAATAAAAAGTCAGACTCTGCGAAAGAAAGAGTAGTCTATGAGAGCTACTTGAAATATCAAATTATTTTTAACAAAATATGGTTTCCTCTGTTTAAGTAAAGTAACCTAATCAACTCAATTTTCTTTATTTAAAATATATATTTACATTACTTTTGACTTAATGTTGTGCACAGCTGACTCCTTATTCAAGATCCACATGTTAAGTTGGACTTAAAACATTCCTATCTAACACAATACTGTAGGGACTGACTGTAGGATTACCATACGAAGACTTATATCTCAGAAGAAACATATCTATTATTCAAATTATTCAACTTAACCTAAAGGAGCCAGGACACTGCATTAATATCTTCCAAGAAAAATATAAAGAAGCTAACCTTTTCGCAAACTGAACCTAACCTACGCATTCCAACACGAGTATCTGAGAACAAACGGAGCAGGAAAGTCAGTGATACACAAAATTGAAGTGTGTGAGGCAAGAACATGGTAATCCACAATGTTAAACGTTTAAGAAATTCGATTTTTACTGCTGCACAAGTCATTTTCATTGGCTGAAAGCTGATTTTTCACGTAAAGCTATACATAAAGGCTTAACATAATTGTACTAAATCAAAATAACGAATTTCTATTTTTTCATGCTGCTGTGTGGGTTACCATGTTTTATTATCTATACCATAATCGCTACCTAAGTCACTCAAGAATAGATCTTTTCACTGAACTCGCTGTAAGAAATGTTTAATTAATTTACAAATTCTTTTCCATTTTAGTGGCAAGCTGGTATACTGCTCCTCGTTTCCCGCCATCTTAATTGTTGGTTACCTTCTTATGAATCCCAAAATGTTACAATAGGCTTACCATAAGTAAATATTGCTGCCATCTCTGGAGCACAATTTGAAGTCGAACAACATTAAACGACGCGGTATGATTCCTTTCCATCGGGTGCTGAATAACTCAAATAATAATAATTTGTGGGTTACCATGTTTTTGCCTCACACCCTTCAATTAATCATCTCTTCAATCATGAAATACACGAAACAGAAGGACCCAGTTAGTTCGTTACCTACAGAATGAACGTTAAACGTTAGACTTTGATTCTCTGAAGAGTAATTTAAACTTTTTTATTAGCTTTTTGATCTCTTTCATTATATAACGAAATATAAATAAGAAAGATCAGATTGCAATAAGTTTAAGCATAAAAGGATCGGTACTTTAACATTATACAGAGCGTGCTTTGGTAACGCAACGCTTGCCGACCGAGCTCACACTTAACTCACTTGTCCCCTGCCGCCAGTCGGCCCGTGACTTTTCCATGCTCACGGATTATCGCTGAAAATATTTTGTATTTCTTTTCACGAATTTTACATATACTAACAAGAACTTGGTTCTTCAATACGTCCGACGTGTCCTGGTGTTCAAATATTTGTATTTAAATTTCTTTTAAAATTAGAACTTAACGTGTGGCCTAAAGTCACGGAAGAACCACGGGCCGCTTGGCGGGCGAGGATAGGTGAATCAAGCGCGAACTCGAGCCAACAAGCGTTGCGTTACGTTGCCAAACGTATTCCCGTTATAACATTCACTGGTTGTGTCGAACAATAAATTGGAAACAAAAATAAAAATTTCCAAGAAAAATAAATTTCGAAGCTTCAATTTCAGTTTAGAAGCAATGAGGGCACGTTAAAGCCCCTTAAAAATGTTCAGTGAAAATTAGTATACATTACTGAACTTGACGTTCTTTTAATTTTACACAGTGAAAAATGTTCAATCTATGTTAAGGTTGGTTCATAGCATGATCAATTGACATGAATCCAAACTCTAAAAACTGGTTGGAGGACGTATAGCAAAAACGAAAAATTGCTAACTGATTAACCAAGTCTTAAGATTATACTAACCTAACCGAAAAAACTAAATTTTAAAGAAGCTAAGGAAGGGAAAGGGTTAAGCATACTGAAGTCAACCCGGACCTCCCAACATGCCGAAAGGGGTCCGGACCAATGCCTCTAAAAAATTTAAGCTATCATCTTAAAAGGCATAATTTGTATTTATATTAAATAATAATAAAAAAATCAGTGATAATTAAATCTAACACTTTCACTTTTATTGTTTCAACAGCCGCTGCTGGCAAAAGGACTCTCATAAATTTCTAGTGAAAATACTACCTTCATATTAAACAGCACATAATTTTAGTCATTTTAAAAATCTCAATTCCATGGTATCGATATTCTAGATAAACTAATTTTTGCCCTTATCAGAAGTATCAGCTTATCCCATAAGTAATGTCGTATTTTTGCACCGCGAGGAAAAGAACGATCACTGACCTGGAACACTACCGTTCGTCAGGAAAATAGTCTCCATCGGATTCCAAAACACACTGCCACCTGTCAACCAGTTGTTGAATCCGCCGTTGAAAGATGTCACCGATTTTGGAGGCAAAGAACTGAGCCACTGTTCGTCGCACGTCATTATCATTTTGAAGTGTTCACCCCGAAAGGTGGTTTTGCAGGCTGCGAAGAAGACAGTAGTTTGTTGGTGCAAGATCTGTTGAAAGGCAGGGTGGGGGTGTTTCTCCCAGCCGCATTCCTCGATCTTAGCACAGGTCCTTCTTGCCGCGTGTTGTCGCGTGTTATCACCGTGGATGAGCACACCCTTGCGATTAACCAGAGCAGGACGTTTCTCCAACAGTGCAGTCCGTAGGCGTTCAATCTGCTGACAGTAGACATCTGCATTGATGGTCTGGTTACGTGGCAAGAGCTCAAAATGGATTATCCCACGCATATTCCCCCCGAACACTCAACATCATTTTGCAGATCTTGTTTTGGCACAGTTCCTGAGACCCCCTTTTAGGTATCCACTGCCGTTTGCGCGTAATGTTACGGTAGAGGACACACTTTTCATCCCCTGTCACCATTCTGTCCAGAAATGGCTCACGTCTGTGACGGGCACTCTGTGTTGCTTCTGTTGAGGCATTAACGCATGGATACCATTTTCCGAGTTTCAACACGTACCCGAGGTCCTGCAGATGACGATGAACGGTCGAATGGGTGACATGGAGTTTGCTGGCCAGTTCTTCAACAGTCTGCATTGGAGTTGCTTCCACCACTGCTCGCACGACATCGTTGTCCAGCTGCACAGGTATCCCTTCTCGTGGCTTATCGGTGAGGCTGGTGTCCAAAGATAGAAACCTCTGGAACCACCTCTGGCACTTTCGCACATCCACAGCACCCTGACCATATACGGCATTGATGTTTCGTGCCGTTGCGCTGGCTGGATATCTCTGGTGAGATTCATACAGCACGACATGCCGTACTTTGTCCTCCGACACTGCCATGATCAAACACAAGCCACACTTCCAAAACGTTAAGTAGACCGTTCAACGTCTACACACTGCTGCACAATCAAGTACCCTATAAGACTGAGCTATGCCATTGCGGTCTACTTCACTATTCACTCGTCAGATGGCGTCATTGGAACGGTCATCGCACATTTGACATTACTTATGGGATAACCTGATAGTTCGGGGCTCCTCCCAACTGCGAGTGCAAGTGCAGACTTGGAGAGAAGAAAGAAAAAAGTTACTACAGGTTTGGACCAGGTTTCAGTTTAGCGCTCAAACCCTGAATTAAAGCTCCTTCCCAGAGACGACGTGTGGATGTGTTTGTGGTGGGTGATAGGGTATGGATTATAGCTATACGGAAACTGTCATAAAAGTCATTGTTGTGCAATTGCGTGTGTGTAGACTTTGGCAAATCGGATCTGTTGGTGACGGAAAAGTGGCGGTGATTATTGACACGGAAATTCAAAGGACCACCTGTTTCCCCCACATAGAATACCGGGCAGACTGTGCAGATTAGGATATACATGACGTTTGAGGTTTGACAGGTTCCTTTGGGATGTAGAGTGAGGCAGCCGTATATATCATCATCATCATATTCAGCCATTTTCTATCCACTGCGGGATGAAGGCCTCCCCTTTTTTCTCCACATATCTCGGTCTGCTGCAATCTTCCCTCATCCATGTAGCTCCTACAAACACTTCATTTCATCTACCCATCGTCTCGGTCGTTTCTTTTCCCTGGGAATTTAATATAATACATTCGTCGTCCGTCTTCCATCTGTTCGTCTAGCTGCGTGACCGGCCCATCTACACTTCATCTTTTTTTCAGTCTTGACAAAAACTGATGGATCTTCTACCTTTGTTTGTGTGCGAATCCATTCATTTGTTCCATCCTATTCCTCCTAGTTATTTCTTGAATGCATCTATGAATTGCTCTTTGTGTGGTTTCTAATATTGGAGTCGTTTGCGCATTCAGTGTTCAAGTTTCATAGCCGTACATCATCACGGGTAAGATACATTGATTTTAAACTTTATGCTTGAGACAGATTGGTAGTTTCCTGTTGAAAATAAAGTGTAGTCTTCCAAACGAACTCCATGTCATTTTACATCTTCTATTTATTTCATCCGTCAACTTGGCCTTCGATGTTCTGATCTGCCCTAGGTAAACATACTCATCAACTGTGCCGATTGTCTCTTCCTGAATCTTTATTTTTTTTCTTTCAGCATGTTGATTGTACATTACTTTTGTTTTACTTAAATACATGTCCTTTTTTCCAACTCTCATTACTTAGTTCGTCCATTCTGGTTTGTAGTTCTTCTGTACTTGAAGTAAACAGGATTAAATGATCAGTGAATCGTAGGTGATTAAGGTAATCGCCATTGATATATATAATAATAATTCACAGTCATATTTAATCCACTACTGAAAGAGGCCTCTCCCGGAGGTAGGAGTTGGTCTATTGCTCCCATGCTGACCAGACGTGTTGGGAGAGGAGAGCCGAAGTTTCCAAGTGTAATCACCACTCTCTTTTATTCACACCAGCTCCCCAATTCCCTTGGCAGTTCCGGGAATCTTACTGGGAACCCCATGATCAGCAGTCAGCGACGGTAACCACTAGGCCAGCGGGCCAGGTCCATTGAGATATATATCACTAATACAGAGGAAAGCCGGAAGGGCAATTTAAGGTAAATTTATGATAAAAAGTAAGGGAGATACTTACAGCGTATTTGTTCCGTAGAAAAATAAACACACACGCGTACACAACACTAATTTTCACATAGTTTTTTTGCAATTTTTCGATATTAATATCGTAGACTTACTGTAGAGAAAGAGAGACGTACACACGTGGATAGAACAAAAGACTAGAACGACAGTAGCGATACGTAGTGGACCGTGCATCGTTTGGAGAACAGTTGAATGCTGAATGGCGCGTGGAACAATTGACAACTGTACAACGTGTAAGTAATGGATAGGATTGTGGAAGGAAAAGCGTTAAAAATGCAGAGAAAACGGGTTAGAGTTATATATATGCGCATTTTGAAATTTTACATCTCCGTGACATAGGTTAGAAAAGTCAGGTTAGATTTTCTTTTCATTAGTAACTTACTCAAGTTGAGAATGTTACTGTATCGAGAACGTCGTCTGTAGATTGCTTGCCAAGGAACATAATATCTTAGACAAGTGACGGACTTTTACTATGACTGCCTGTATGGTCCGTAAATGAAAGTTTAATAGAAGCCAAAAGCTTTCGAAGTGATTTAAGATATTTAATTATGCCTAAGGAAAACAAGTACACTGTTTTTAAAAGGGGGGAGGAGGGGAAGCATTTGTTTCAATACGAGAATATTGTAGTGAGTTCTTATTCAGAAAATTATTTTATGGTTTGGAAAGTAGAGTAATGCAAATTTTACAGGAAGTTAGTCATATGAACAGTTACGTATATTAATTTTATGTAAACTTGTCTTTCTAGTGGTTTCAATGGATTAAGCAGTTTCGCTCCGCTGATAAGAAGCCAATAACTGTTGGAAAGCATTATGAGGCAGTTTCGCAATATCCACTGTATGGTATGTGTTAATTTCTACATTATTTCGACACCAGGCTTGTAAATCAAGTTTCTCCCCTTTTTTTATGGGTGCTTTTTTATTTAGTTTTGCGGTAGCAGAAGAAGAATAGACAAGTGAGATCCTGGTTATGCGCATGTCTTTATTTCGAAAATGCTATTTTTTAAATCGAAAAGGTACTTTTTATTATGGAAATACAGTCTCCTATGCGCTGAAATTTATTTATTGGCTAGGCCCATCTCAATCCATGCAGTGGCTGTACCCTCATAGTCTCAGATTTTGTTCAAATTATTTTTATGGGTAGCTGAACCAGATAGAAGTACCACCCCATCTTTTGTTTCGCCCTAAAAAAAATTCCAAAGCAGTTGGTGTTGCCAAGTTTTAACCTAAATTTCGCATTTTTGGTAATTTTGTGTTTTCAGTCAATTTCAGGCCAAATATCAGGCACCAGGTAAAAGGTAAGAGCATGAGCTTGGTTTCACATTGTTATATAGTTATTTCTTAATGAAATTATGTCAGAATTGCCTACATATGACGTCACACCAACGAGAACTCGATATTTCAAAATGGTGGTTTTCACGAAAATGGCAATTTTTGAAGTTCTTTTTCTTTCGTGGTTAGGAACGTATTTCTTTCGATTTTTCGTGTTGATTGTACAAGAGGCATACAGAAGTTAAAAAAAAAAAAAAACGATTCGCGTCTTACGTCACTCGCTTACGTTTCCAGTATTCGACTTGCAAAAGGGGCGAAATATAGGAAATTGTGGTATTTCAAGCGCCATTTTCTCAAAAAAGCATGCTTAAAAAAAATTGAGATTTGGTAGGCTGTTAGAGTTAGATACTTGTAACAAACTTTGTAAGTTTCATTCTCGACCCGTTACTAGTACAGTTTCTGCGGGGGTTCGAATTTAGGAACCTCTGGAACTGTCGCGTCAGAGTAGCAGATGCCATTTTGCGCTTAAAACGATTCCGAATATGAATTTTTATGTAGATACCAAAAATGTTTATTTGGAAAAATTAACTTAAAAATTCAATAAAATTTCCGAAAAATATAATATAGGGCCGTAATAAGGTAAAAGTACGAACGTTACGCTTTCGCAGCAATCTGATGTAAGCTGTATCAGAGTAACTTCTAAAAGTATTTTGTGGTAAAACCAGTATGAATACGAAATTTACCAAAAACGTAATAGGCCCTAGAGGGCCGTAAAACGAGCAATGTATGTGCATTTCGTCAATGAAACAAACTACCTTTTCAGAATAAGAGCATTTTGTATGTGACAGGCGGAAGTTATTCACAGTGTAATTAGTAGAGCTCTGAATTTGATGAAATATCTTCTTTTTCTTTAATGTTTGGGAACGATGCCGACCATAAGCAAAACTCATTTCGCTCTAAAACTGAAGCAGAATACGTTATTTTTATTTTCCATTATTTTGCTTTTTTTTTTTTTAACCGTATTTCGGTTTACTGGCAATTTTCTCGTTTTTAGGTAATTTTTGGACATTTCAAAAAATATTTACTCTGGTTTTTTAAACATTTTTCTTTTTGTGTAATTACTTACATATTTCACACATATAAACATACAAGAAACAAAACAAAATGTCGCTTGCTCCTTTCTCCGGTAAACATCTGGAAGCGGTTTAGGAACTTACCACGAAGAAGGCGAGCGAGGTCAACAGAATCTTTATATTTTTGACGTGATAAAATCAGTTCTGGACAGTTCCAATACCTGCAATTGCTATCGTATTGTCTCAAGATCCGGTGGCTAAGTCGGATTTGAAAGGACGTCTTAGCCAATATGGAAAATTAAGAGCAAATTTTCCATATTGACAACCACAATTACTTCACTGGAAAAACTCGGTGAAAGCATGCCGACAGTTGCAGGTAAAATAAGAAAACGTCGAGGAATATCTGCAGAGTGTGGAGGAAATATTGGACTAGCAGTAACTGAGAATTTTAGAGAACTATGTTAAAGAGCGAAAATATTTTGCAAGGAAAATATTTCAGTTTGGACTTTTACAGAAAGGAATTTTCACCTGGAGACTTTGTTCACCTTAACTATCTGCCCTTCACATCTGTGGATGTGGAGAGCATTTTCTCTAAATGTAGAAATGTTCCTGTTGGGAATCTACGATCCTTTTTCATTTGTGAATTTATAAATAACGATCATAGTGAACTGCAATTTTGAATAGTGTGAGTGGAAAATAATGTTTTTCTTAATCAGTCCCATAGACAAAAGCAAATATTTCTCTTGTGTTTTAGAATCTGCAAATGTTTCAAGTTTGAGTCAGACACTCTTTTCCCACGAGGAAAGATCCTAACATTAGATAAGCTTGCGAAATGTTAATTATCCATAATATCAGTTAATCTGATATTATGGAATCTAAAGAAAAAAATCATGATCTGAAAAAAAAAGTTTCCTTTCCAAAACTCTGTCTAGTTTTGGCTTCATATATTCGCTTTGCTTCTCAATTTACATCAGGTTTTTGATGATCGTGGAAATGCCTACCGCTGTAATAATTTATTCATATGATCATAAAATAGCAAATAGTTTTTCACATTTGAAAGATAATTTTATAGGTCACATTTAGGTCATCAAGTTCCGAGCCCTAATAATCAGTAAAAAATATCATGAGCCAGTGACATAAAATCATAAGAAAATACGTATCTACAGACTGTATTCAATTTTGTTCGGACATTTTCTTCTGGAATATTTAGTTTGTATGCTCAGTATCATTTGCACTGATCGCATGAAGGCGTGCACTGTTACCGACTGGAACTCGAGCCGTCACAGCTGTCAAAACTTTAGTAAAGGAACATTGCATGTATTTTCTCGTTTTTCCCGTTCAGTTTTTGCAGCTGGAAATTAAATTCATCACATCTTCACGAAACTTAGCAAGAGCATTCTTCCACACCTTAAAAAGACGATTGAAAGGTCCCCACCTCTAACACTGTAACCGTCCGTGTTGCCATCTTAGCCGTACCAACGCAGTAGTATTACCGATCCAGAATTTGGTCTATACTGTTGCAGCGTATGGGCAACAGCTGCAGTTTTACTTATCGTACTTCCCCCTGACGCACTGTTACTTCTCTTCAATAATCCATCGTAAAGGTTTAATATTTAACATTGGTACGAAAATGAATTCCCTAATTCCTTTCTCCATGCTCACACATCTAATATAACGATAATTTCACTCTAGCACATAGTGAGCGCCGACTCGGCTCGACTCGAGCATATAGTGAGTTCCGACTCGACTCGAGCACCTACTGAGCGCCGACTCGACTCGAGCACC
>JAGDQP010006907.1:25703-41462 GCA_022664845.1 Lepisma saccharinum | reverse complement strand
AGCGCCGACTCGACTCGAGCACCTACTGAGCGCCGACTCGACTCGAGAACATAGTGAGCGCCGACTCGAGCACATAATGAGCGCCGACTCGACTCGAGCACATAGTGAGCGACGACGCGACTCGAGCACATAGTGAGCGCCGACGCGACTCGAGCACATAGTGAGCGCCGACGCGACTCGACTCGACTCGAGCAGTTGTGAGCACCGACTCGATTCGACTCGAGTAGGTACTGAGCACCGACTCGAGTCTGAGCGAGTCGTTGACATCCCTAATAGGACGTGTATAAATTAGAAAAATACGTTCATGTTATTGATTTTATCTCGGGAGCAATTTTAACAAAACGCAAGGAATAAATAAATATTTAACAAAGGGCTGCGGAGAGCCCCCTTCAGCACAAAAGGACCAAGAAAACGAAAATCCTAGAAGAGTTTTGAACGAAAGAAAGGAAATTAAGTTAAAAAAAAAAAAAAAATGTTTTGCCGATCCCTACTTTCTATGGGAAACGTCTTGTGGTCAAACCTCTACTCCTTGTCACAAAACTTGATCATAGCGTATTATTTTTCTTCCCTCACTGCGTACCACAAGGTTCTTCGTTCACAGGCAATCTTATTTCAGCTGATTCTCTTGTAAAATTTGTCAATAGCGTTACACATGCAAGACTCCCTCGGTTATCGACGCGCTGAACCCTTATTGGCTGAACGGGTGGGTGTGTCGAAGGTGTGAGTTTTAGTTCGCATTTTTGACACAGCTCAAGACATCTTGGCAGCACTTTAGTACTGATTCTTTTCAACTCTCTGGTGTTTGAGTTCACTCGTAATTTCAACAAGACAGTGTATTGGGCTGACAA
This sequence comes from Lepisma saccharinum, assembly GCA_022664845.1. Lineage (NCBI taxonomy): Eukaryota > Metazoa > Arthropoda > Insecta > Zygentoma > Lepismatidae > Lepisma > Lepisma saccharinum. The sequence continues at coordinate 40,614 of JAGDQP010006907.1, read as the reverse complement.
AGCGAGGCCTGTCCGTGAGGTTAAACGAGCATGAACGTGATGCAAATTCGGAAAATCCCGTTTCAGGTTTATCTAAACATTTATGAAATAAAGACCATCAAATACTGTCCGCCCGCATTTTGTACAGAGCCAGATGTAACACTGATGGTTCCGTCAAAGAAATTGTTTCGTTTTATGTAATAACGCAGAATTAAGTACCGATAGAGATAACACACAAATCATAGTATCGTTTCTTAGATCTAGTTAAAATTCTCAATAGGTGCTACTTAATGTTGTCACATTCTGTCTATTGCAAATCGTAAATACCATTATTTTATTAGTTGCGTATGTATTTTTGAACATGATACATTACAACACATATATTTCAAGCAGTTTTTTTCACATATTTCGAAGTGACCATGAGTTTTTTTTTTGTTTGTTTGTTTTTTTTGCATATATAGTTTTCTTTTTTGAACCAGAAAGAAACAAAATAATTTATTGTTCTTTACAATACTTATTGCTTTGGGTACAGATTCTCTTGTATTTTACCACAAATATCACACCATGGTACATTGATTTTTAATGACCGGGATGTGTCCCTTTCCCAGTATTAATATCAGGTTCCGTTAGGTTATTGTCAATACTTTTCACATTTTCCATTTCTCCTGTCTCGATCTGTTACTCTTATCTTTTAGCGCACATTGTAAGCGTGTATCCCTCTGAGGACGAGGTGTGTGTACGTCGAGAATATTAAAAGACAATTATTATTATATTTCTATAACTGGAAGCTGTACACCTGAAGTATGTATTGTAAGTACGACGTCTCTCTCCACCATGAATATATTTAAATTGAGTGGGTGAGTGGTAATGCTCGCTGCTTTGTAATCAAAGAGTCTCGGGTTCAGTACCCAGTGGAGATACATGTGGTTCGGAGCCCACGTTAAACTGTAAGTCCCGTCCTTACGATGTTATTTTCACTCGATGGAATGCAGTAGTAAACCGCTATTGGTTCAGGTTGCCTAGGGACCTTCGGGTAGAACTACCCATCGTTCTCACTATTTTAAGATAGTTTTATAATCTACTGTTTATCTTGACTGCCTCAAATGTGTGTCCATCTTGCCCTATCTAATGCGTCTATCCAACAGCCCTAAATTCTCATGTACACATCAGTCAGTACATGGTCTGATTAAGTTCAAATAATAACCAACTCATATATACTCCCAACTTTTTACCTGTTTCCTTTTATGTACCCTCACTGTTTGTGAGCAAGCCTTTTACAGTGAAAGAAAGCTTGCCGTAATTTTATATTTACGTGTGGAATTTGTTCCTCGCTGATATTTTTGTGTGACGTTTCGTAAAGCGAAGTGCCCGATGATGTATGATGATCTATTTGGTTCAATTCACTATGTCGTATCCAAACTTTCTTTATGTAATGTACTTATTTGGTGTCAAAGATAGACTAAATCTAAAATATAAGAATAAGTTGTGAAACGTAGGGGATAAAGATGACTGAATATTAGCATTTCCTGTAAGGAAAATAACCTTGAACAGTAATTATTGAAGTAGTTTCCCTCGCAACTACGTCATTTATTATTATTATTATTATTTTGCCCCTTTGACTACAACCAATATTTTTATGAAACTTGCTGAACTGATTTGAGTTTGTATGAAAAATTGGAAAGATTCCTAAAAGAATATGGATTCATAATTTAAAGTTTTATGTATGGTTTTATTTTGAAATCTTTGTTCTTCATGAACTATGGCGATTGTTAAGGATACGAAAACATAACGACGTGCGGAGAAGAGTAATCATTGTCAAGTTTGTAATACTGCATGAATTACATGGATTGGAAAAATGCAGCAAATTGTAACTTGTGTATGTGTGTTTATATATATTCCTTCATCGTTGTTGTTTGCCTTCTGAAGAATACATAGTACAAAATCAATCAGTGGCATTCTATAGAGAAGTCTGTCTGACTTTAATCATTTTATCGTAATGATGCGTTGTAGAAAAGCCCTCAAACGTCGGACTTACTAAGTAAGGATATGAAAATTAGCACTGCGTGTGTGTTAAAATAATTACCTTTAGAATACCAAAAGGGAAAGGGGACGATATACTACTCTTATCCGCGTCATTCAGTCATGCAATGTAAATGTTAGCAATTCTGCTTGTGTTTAAGAATTCAGTGTTTATTTTTAAGGACGTACAGTATATTTCCTATATCGAAACTACTGGTTGGTCGTGGGTAACTATTGTTTTGCTAAAGTAAATAGATCATTTTTGTTTTTGCAGGTGAGCTTCCAATGTTATTTCGTGTCATGAATTACGTGCCAGAAACTGAAATAGTTCTAGAATCAAATGCATTTACTAAACCAAAAGTTGAAATTGGTTTTGAAGCCTATACACCTAGTCAATCAAGACTAACGTTCAAAATGACATTTCAGAGGAAGTCGGCGTTATTTCAGGTAAGTTAATTAAACTGGTAGTTTTTTTTTTAGCGCACTTAGTTACCGTTCCATGTAGAAAAAATGGTTTTCGTTTCAGCACGGTTGTTGGATGGTTTTCATTGTGCCTCTTGTATATTCTTTTTTGCCTCTTATCAGAGTAGGCTCGTTAGTTACTACAGAATCTAGCCATTGAAAGGTGTGTACAATAAAATCTTCTTTGAACTGGTGGGAAATCGAACTCAGGTGTCTCGATTGACAGTCAGCTGCTCTAGCAGAAACTATCAGCGGTGCGACCAGATTTTGTGCGAATCACTTATTTCTCGGGTGTCAGCTGTACTGAGCTGAGTCTACATGCGTGGAAAGCAAAACTGTTTCAGGTCATTGCTGATTTTTTAATTCAGATTTATTTCCCCAACAATTTGTGTATGTGATAACACATTTCCGGCTATTTTTAGAGTTATTACGGACCTAAAAAATCTGGAAGACCTGGAAAAGTTATTCGAATTAAGCTTAGGAGTAAAAAGCTCTGCAAAGCTAGGAAAATTTCATGAAAAACTTCAGAAAATTGAAAAAATCGAGGAATATTAAGTATGATCCCTCCCCCGTTCTGAACGTGTTGTTTGTTGCATCAGGCATTTTGTGTGTAATAAAACGTGCTTGAAAGACTCGTTCAACTGGAGCCAGTGGTTTCAAATTGCCAGCTTAAAAAGTTTTGTTATAAGAGCAGGGCTTGCACTGACAAAGTCCATGAAAGTGTTGATTTTGAAATCATACTAACTGCGTCGTTACGTGCAGAAGTGCTGTTACCGCCCATAAAATTCGTTTCGTCTTTATCTTTACGTGCAGAAGAAGAGTTAAAGAGGTTTGTTAACATTGCATTAATGGGGAAAGTTCAGAACATCCCCCAAAACACGATAATTTTTGCTTAGCTATTTCTGTGTTAATGTTTTATATTTGCAGCGTTAGTGATAATTGTATTTAACAAAAGTAAAATTTGTGTAACTGCAGTTAGAGTCGGTAAATGCCTTTTGAAGTCTAAACATTCTTGTCTCAAAGGCGGGTATAACCACACAGTCACGGATTTGGTTGTAGGAAAAAATATTGTGTAATAGAAAAAAAAAGGAAGTTGCGGTGAACTTTTGCCTCTCCGGCACTTGCGCAAAGTAGTAAGAGCGTCGGAAAGCACTCTCACGCGAGTTTCTTATTTTGATTAGAATGAAGTATTTGCTTCATTTTTCGAACAATTTACCAGAAGTATTGTAAGAAAATATGAAAGGTTGCCTGAGTATCTGTCGCATTTGAGATCCCTAATCTTACATTAAACTACTCGTATTGAATTATTTCGGATAAGCTCTATTTTTTTTTTCCTTTATTAGATGAATTACATAGTGGTTTTCTGATTAAAATTCCATGATAACGTACTCTAGCACGTATGGTGCTAGTTATCAAAACATAATGGCCATGTACCTTACTCAATTTTGATATTGGAACTTCCAAGTTTTACATATTCCACGTAAGTTTCTTTTGGACATTTATACTTTTCCAAACTGAATCCAGCCCCCCCCCCCCCCCCCCCCCCGCTTTTAAAACAACGTTAATGCATATATTTTCCGTGAAAATATTAAATCAATATGTTTAGGGTAGTGTATCTGAATAAGGTGATGATAGCTAGAAAGGAAAAGCCTTGTTTTATTTCTGAGTGAGTGAGTTAGAGGCTGCTTCCTAATTGGACTAAGATTCTGAGACTTATTGAACACAACTCAGGCATATTGTTGCATATGTAAAAAGGCGTTTGAACTGAGGCAGTTGAGACAATTTGACCCCAGGCAGTTGTTAGCTATGTAAACTCTTCATATGTTACCTTGTTGCTAGTTTTATGCATCACTTTGCGGCTTCCTTTATTATACATATTATGACCTGGAAAATTGCGAATAAAAACCTGAAAAACTCGGGAATTCGTTCTGGCTAAATGACTGGGAATCCTATGCTTCGATTTTACACAGTTATCTTTCTATATTGCAAGATTCCTTACTTACCTTACCAGTTGGCGCTACAGCTCTGGGTGAGCCTTGGCCTCCTCTACTATCAGCCTCCATTCTCGTTGATTTTTCGTATTTTCTCCCCATCCCTTTACTTTCATTCTTTTCAGATCGTCACTGACGTCTTATATCCATTCCTTCTTCGGTCTTTCTTTCTTTCTTTCTTCCTTTACGTGTATAGTTGTCCTTTAAGCATTCTCTTAGGCATGAACGACTCTTTCATTTGTTCGACATGGCCTAACCACCGTAACCTCTGGGCTTTGATGAACCTAACAATGTCCCCCCCTCCCTATTATCGTTTCGATTTTGTCGTTGTACCAGATCTTTAAACTGTCGTTTTCTCTGAATTCACTGAACTTTAACCTTATGGTATATTCACCTCAGATAGTCAATATTTGTGAGAATCGCTTATGTATCAAATGTCGATATTTCTCTTCAAACACGTGTATTTGATAACTACACACACAGTTCAGCACACCAAAATACCTTAAAAAAAGAAAAGACATTTCATGTTCTTCTGTCCAGGGTTTCTACTGACTTGGCAAATATGGAGAAGTCAGGGAAAACGGCTTCTAAGTAAACAGTAATAGTAAAATCAAGAAATTTTGGGAAAATAATATAAAACCGCAAGAAAGTAGGGAATATTAAGTGTATTTTTTCTATAGTAGGCATTTCTTATGAAATAATACGTGCCTTAAAGAGAGATATCTGGCGAACACAGGGCCGAACTCTTCAATGATTACTTTTTTTTACAAATTTTTCCACTCAACCACCTCGACCTACTCTGCCTGATCTTCAGCCAGTCTGTCCTTATTCCTTGACTTCAATCATCACTACTGACGAAATCAAGGTCTCTCCTTGGTTCCCTCTCAGATCATCGGTTTGTAGTACCTGATAACATAAATTCAGTCTTTCTTCGTAACGCTGCTGATTCTGTCTCTTACCCACTGTCACTCTTGTTCAACATATGCTTTTCGGAAGGTGTTTTCCATCAGCTATTTAAGCAAGCTAATATAGTGTGTATTCAAATGGCAGATGGTAAAACTAAAGTCTCCTCGTATAGACCAATCTCTCGACTTTCGCCTTTCGCCTTTGTCGATAGTCTGTGAAAAGATAATAAAAGATAGATTTTACAAATTTGTCTCTCCATACATAAATACTTCTCAACACGGCTTTCTACCTAACAGCTCTTGTTTAACTAATTTGTCCGCATTGCTTACACATGCTATTAAGTCTATTTCAGATAACTCTCAACTTGACGTGGTGTACTTGGACTTTTCGAAAGCCTTTGACAAAATTAATATAAATATGCTTGTCTATAAATTATCCGATAGGTTTAATGTACATGGGAAATTTCTTTCCTTACTCAAAGACTATTTCTCTAATCGTGAACAGTGTGTGGTTCTTCTTGATTCCTCTTCCCAATATGTTTCTGTGTTATCCGGTGTATCACAGGGAAGTGTTCTTGTTCCACTATTGTTTCTACTATATATTGATGATCTTCGATCTCACTTAACTTCACCTTCCAATAATATCCTTCTGTTCGCAGATGCTTGCAGGATCTTTAGGAAAGTAACAACCGATAATGACACCCTCCTTCTTCAACAGAATATATTTGAAATAGTTGATTCTAAGTGTATACGCAGATGAAATAATTTGAGATCACCAATGTGGATTTAGAAGAAACAGATCCACGTTGGACCAGATTTTCACCTTGAGAAAAATTTTTGGAGAAGAAATGGGAATACAATGGGACGGTTCACCAGCTATTCATTGATTTTAAGAAAGCATATGGGATTCTATCACAAGGGAAAAGTTAGACCGTATCCTGATACGATTTGGAATTCCGAAAAAACTGATTCAACTAGTGAAGATGTGCCTCAGCGACCCCATAAGCAGAGTACGGATAGGTAATAATATGTCAGATAGTTTCAAGATTCGCAACGGATTGAAACAAGGCGATGCCTTATCATTTATAACCACTACTGTTTAACTCTGCGATAGAATATGCGATTTTAAAAATTAAAGGTGACAAAAAGAAACTATCATTGAATGGTTTGAATCAACTGTTCGTATTCGCGGATGATGTAGATTTAATAGGTGATGATATAGATGCACTACAAAGCATAACCGATGTCTTAATAGAAGCGTGCTATGAGATAGGTCTGCAGGTAAACAGAGATAAAACAAAATACATGATAACAAACCGAAACACAAGGAATGAAGGAAGTAAAAACATAAGAATTAGGTCATAGAGAAAGTAAACAAATTTAAATACTTGGTAGCATACGTAACAAGCAAAAATGAGGTCCCGGAAGAAATAACAAGGCGTTTAGTATTGGGCAACACATGTTTCTATTCAGTCCAAAAACTTCTAACATCCTGATTAATATGAAGGAGATTGAAATTGAAAATATACAGAACGGTTATTCTGCCGGTAATACTGTACGGTTGCGAAAGTTGGAGTACGATCCGAACAGGAAACTGCAAAAGCAAGTTTGGAAAAGCCATAAAAAATGTATGCGTCTTTAGTATTACATGAATTCTGAGATCAATGTATTAGTATTTGAGTATCAAGTTTTTCTCTTTATAGCAAGAGCATTGATTCAAAAACAAAGTATCAAAAGGAAAATTTGAAGCATACTACGCTGTTCCTCAAACTAGATAAATTTATCAGCTTCGCCCTATTTACTCTAATATGGTGAAGACTAACATTTATCTCAACTGATTATGATGTGTTCACTTTTCCATGACGTCTCTGCATTCCATATACATTGCAATGTTATTTGTATTTATGACAACCAGTGGTACCTTGCTGAGGCTCAAGATATTATGTTTCGAAAATAATGAAGATTGTTTTGACATTCATTACACCACCTGACTTAAGAACATCATTCAGTATGTAATCCAAGTAGTGTTGAACACCTATTCTAAAGTTTTACGGGAATTTACATCTCTGGAACATAGCAGATAAACTAGGAGAAACTGCTGCCAAATTGCAGAATAGCTTTGCAACGAAAGTTCAGTACCACCCAACAGATTAATAATCAATTCAAATAATAGTGAATATAATTGAAGAGTCTAGTCAGAGAAGGGAATAAACCATACAGTCAATAAAGTTGTTACATAATGTTTGCAATCTGAATCATTGTTTCATATCGAATGGATTCTAGAACTTCCTGATTCCACCCGAAAACAAACAACGATACATCGGATTCAGACAGATGTAAGATGAATGCGACTAAATAACAGGCAGGGGCAAAGCCAAGAGAAGGTATAGGGCAAGACTTCCCGATAGCCTTCTGAGTTGGCAAATTCCAGATAGCTATATATCAAGATTTCCGTAATTTATATTGCTATAAAATGAAATTTATAAAGTATATATAAAAATATAATGTAATGAGAATATAACATGCATGTGTGTTTTTCCAAACTATCTAGATAAAGTTGGCAAAATTCATATTCGATCTACTATTACATGATGAAAGTTAAGAAGATAGGAAAAAAGAAGTGCTATTAGGACCGGGGATCGAATCCAGGACTTCGGGTTACTGTTCCAATACGCTACCACTGCGCCACCCAGTCGAACCGCTTCCCAATCACTAGAGATAGTAGAATTTCGTGACGATTGAAAACTTTAGACATAAACCTTGTAATAATGCCTTCTGCTAAAACTAAAATGTCATCTCTTTCACATACTCTTTACACATTTGCAAAATCAGATATCAAAATTTTAATAAACACATGTACAACTATGCAGGAATTTCTTCCTTAATCATTCAGCTCAATTTTTATAGGCATATGATGAACACAGTTCCAAATTTGTCATGGTCAGATTTGTTCGATTGTTGAGCAGCACACAGGAAAACTTTGAAATAATCTGTCACAGGATGCATTTGAAACTTTGCTTTGTTCTTTCCGATGAGATTTACGGGTGGCGTGAAATCTCACATGTTCGACTTGTTTTCACAAAGATTTTTACCACGAATACCGTCAAACGCACACAGTGAATGGCCATGTGATAATATAGTATGTATTTTCCCGTTAGATGTCAAACAATATTCGCAAAATTACTGCCAGCAATGGAGGATAAAGTGAACTAATTGTAACATTCTCTGTGCTTCGGCAATACGATGATCGGTTTCTGAAAGTGAATTATATTTTTCCCTATTGTTCAGGCATTATTTTCATGAATGAATCAATAAAAATGATATAATTTCGTGAGTAGTGCTCAGAATTCGTGAATTAAAGAAAATGTCCAAATTTCGCGAGTAGTTCGTGAGTTAAAAATTAAATGTTCACAAAGTGTTAACAGCCATCTATCTACTCCATACTGTTTCTTGAATGTTTGAAATTTTCGCGAACGTGCGACTCGCTAAATTATACTGTCTTTACCTTCCACTCTTGAAGTCGATGTTCTCTCTCGAAACCACATGCCCGGCGTCGGGAAGTGGCGCCCCAATCACCCAGTCAGTTTTACTGGCTGCAATCAGCCCTGGCAGCTGCCAACATTGTTGCTGCCTATGGGAAGTCCAACAGCAGGGCCACAGTGCTACTCTTTTGCGAATTTTTACTTCCCACTTGCGTAGGGGATTGGCGACCTCATCGCAGGTCTACGGACCGCAACGTGATGAAACCATCACATAGCCCGAGCAGCAGACCATCGCTGCTCGTATACGGCGTAGGGAATTGGCGACCCCATCGTCCGCCCGGCTTCTGCTGGCTGCAATCAGCCCTCGCAGCTAAACACCTACGCTGCTTGAAAGGAGAACCAGCCGAGAGGAGTTACATTCACATTCATCTCATTTTCACCCACAGATATCATCATTTCATCTCCTCTTGTGCTGAGTTGCGCCTCCGCGCAATGACCACGGATGTGACAGGATGTACTTGCATTGACGATGGCCCAGGGGAAAGGGGGCGGAACCATTGGATAGCGCCTAGTTCTTAACAGCAGATTCTTGGATGGTCTAGCTCGTTGAGACTGGGAAGTGCGCCATTGGGGAGCTCTTCGGACCTTTGGTCTCGCCAACACTGAGGGGAGTGGGTGTCCCAAGTATCCATCAGTCGGGAGTGCAAGTGATTTCGACGCCAAGTCATTGGACTTCGCCTCGATTTCCAGCTTGCTGGCAAGGGTGATGAGGGTAGTACCCGGCAGCCTCGTTGGCTCCTCAGAACGAAGACTGAGAAGTGTGGACATTTACGGCTAATATTCATCGTGGCTCCACCACATCCTAACAAGTCGCCTTCGCGCACAGAAAAGGAGAAGAAGAACACAAAGAGACAGAATGAAGAGAAAGTCACTGAAGATAATAGAAAGAAGGCGCATATAGTTACCGAAACAACCAGTGACAGAGCAGAAAAAATCGAAGTAGAGGAACAGACAAGTATCGTACCGACTATCACACGATATCTTGTTATTAAAGTAAAGAATGAAGCAGAGAATCCAGGTGGTTTGAAGGGGTTATCCCCTTTCATTATACAAAAACAACTGAATTATGTCGACGGCGAACTTGCACATGTTAAAAAGCTTCGCAACGGCACCTTGCTCGTGGAGACGTCAACTAACAAACAGTCAACTAATCTCTTGAGAATGAAGACCCTAGGACAATTCGAGGTTCAAGTTGAACCGCATCGTCAACTAAATTAAAGTCAGGGTGTAATATCTTGTTTGGACTTGCAAGATGTCCCTGAAGAAGAGATTAAGGATTAACTTGCCAGGCAAGGTGTAGTCAATGTTCGACGAATTAAAACAAGAAAGAGTTGAGAACTGCAACCCACGAGTTCGTTAATTTTGACGTTTGCCATGGCACAGCTCCCCAAGGACGTGAAGGCAGCATTCTATTGCTTACCTGTCCGTCCGTATATACCGAGTCCGCTCCGCTGTTTTAAATGTGAGCACTATGGACATACCAGCACGTCGTGTAAGGCGACCTCTGCTGTATGTGCAATATGCGGTACCAGTAGCCATGGTGCGGATCCTTGCACATCATTGAAACCTCAGTGTGTTAACTGCAAGGGTGATCACACGGCCTGGTCGCGTGACTGTCCGGTATTTAAAGAAGGAAAACGCATTAGAGAGCTGATGGTGATTGAGAAAATATCTGCTGGCGATGCAAAACGTCGAGGAAAAGAGTCTCAGCGCACCCTTCCCTCGGGTGCGTTTTCACATGTTGTAGCCAGACTAGCAGTTAAAATGTCTCGGTTGGTACCCAGACAGTTAATGTATCAACACAAACAGAGTCTCATGTGCATGACGATCTTCCGAAGCCGCCCAAAGAATCGGAGACTGCTCGCAATATGCCAACGCAGAGTCAGGGACAACACACGCCTGTGCAGAGCTCAAGAGCTCCACGGGTTAAGACTACTTTTAGTCCCTATAAAGTCCCGATATTAGTTCGAACTTCGCCTCTCGCTACAAGCATTAAGACTTTGACGAACATTTTCTCTGCTCAATTAGCTCAGGAAGAGTCTGTACATACTATCGATGAACCAAGTTCATCTTTGGCTTCAGACATGATTCAGGACCACCTGATGGATATGGATTTTAATCTCGTGGGAAGGAAAGGGAATCCTAGGTATAAACCTAAACTTAAACGGTAATCTTTTACTTGTTTTTGCAGAGAGTTTTATGATTTCCGTTTATTTTATATGATTATGCTCCTTAGCTGTTAAGTTTTATAGTGTAGTTTTGTTTTATCTTGTGAAGGCCCGTTTACAGGCTTCCATTAAGTTTTATAGTGTAGTTTTGTTTTATATTTTGTAAAGGCCCATTTACAGGTTTCCCTGTTATACTGGCCATTTACACCAGTGGGCTGATTGTGAAGACCTTTTACACCTTCATCTTTTATATTCTTTTATTATTTTAATTAACAGATAAATTTTGACATGACTAAGATAAGGGGCTTCCCCCGTATCGGGACGGGTGTAAGCCATAGTGCTGTTACCGCCCATAAAATTCATTTTATCTTATCGAAACCACATGAACAGTACGATAACTCCTAGTTATGCTTGGACTTTCCTGTGTCTCATAATAATGAACATCTCACACGGAAAAAATAGCTTCAAAGTTGAAATAGTTGTCAAAACAGTTTCTATATTATGCAAGATGCCATCTTTTATGTTTAATCGGAGTTTTTTTTTTTTTTTATTATTATTATTACCATTTTCCCTCATTAGTTGGCACATGTAAGCTTAAACATTTAGTTACTTGTTATCGTTTCTGAACCCACTGTAACTTCATCGCCATTACGATTGTTTTTCGCTCACTGTGTCCTTGCTTTGAATTCCGGCAACAGTGTATTTGAAGATTTATTTCGTTCTGAGGGTTGGTATGATTTAGCTCAATATTTAGTTCAACGTGGACCGAATCTTGGGATAGGAGTAAACTATTTCGAAATCCTTATTTAGTGATCCTAATGGTTCTATGCCCCATCTAAACCCATAGTTGCTATCACTATTCCAGTTCATTCTCTATTCAGTTTTCTTTTAAAAAAATTGAATGTACGTGAAAATAAGGGAAGTGAAACAGTACCATCTCGAATTCTGGTTAACCCTGTAGTTATCTGCTCATATTCAAAATATGTAGCCTAATTACACACAATTTCAGGAGAAAAGATCTTTCTTATTTATCAGTGAAAGTATTTTCTTTATGATCATCATTTTGTCGATCTTTAAAATGAACGTACTAAATATTGATTTCAGTAAATCGTTTTGACTTGGCACTGTTACGACTTTCGACTACATTGTTTTTAATTCAAATAAAATATAAAAGGCTCCGTTCGTTGATTGTCGAAAATAAAGCAGATCGAATAACTTAAAATTAGCGTGCCTTATCAGCCAAGTTCTTGTTTCGTCAGGATACTTTATAGTTGCAAATGAAAGAATTCTGCCAGCTACCTCAAATAAAACCATGGTAGATGAGCGTGTAGGTAAGTTATTACTGTCGTGAGAAGGATATTATTGAGAAGAGAAATTTATTGCATATTATAAATTGGTGGTAAAGTTGAAACAGAGAAGAATGTGTTTATTCGGTTTCAAAAGTGATTCTATTTATCAGTTATATTTGTAGTTTTCAGTTCTTTACGCACTTACGAAGAGACAAGAATTTCCTATCATAACCATACATGCAATTGAAGACCTGAATTGCAAAACATCCCAAGTCCACTTTTCTCGGATTTGTATTTTTTCTATTCGTTAGTATCTGTGTTCCAAGGACTATTCACTTGCATAAATATTACATCCTAATCCATCTCAAAAATCTTTTTTTTTTAATACAATATAATTTCAGCTGAATAGAATAACATACCAAGACCTTGGACTGTTTTTTTTTTTCCTCCTGAAAAGAATCTCCGGTGACTTGGGACGTTCTGCAATTCAGGTCTTCAGTTCTGATCAGGTGTTTTTTTAGCGCCATCTTGATCGCTTATTTTCGCAAAAATGGGAATAATTCTCAGTGAATTGGGATTTCGATCTCAGTGAATTGACAAATAGAAATGTTATTAAAATGTAACGTAAGTTGTGGAGAGTACGTCTCAGTTTATACGTCTTCGCGATACAGGCAATACACTTCTTTCTGACACACTGTACTGTTTGGATTTAGTGCTTTCTTATGAGTGACTGTAGTTTAGTCCATTTGTAAGACGCTGCACTTTCAACTGAATAATCCGAGTTCAAAAGTCCCTTCTTCTTTCTCCTTTCCTCTCAATTTACGTGAGAACTGAATTATGGCTGCTTTTTATTAGCCAAGTTACAGGAAATTTCCAGGCAGCTCTGCTTGCCTAGCTTTTTCCAGGAATGTTTGGGGAAAATTTTCCCAGTGTGGGGATCTTTTTCAATTAGAGAAGTTAAAGGCAGAGCCATATCACCTTAAGGGATATAATTCATAAGAAAAAAACATGTGTAGGCCTACAGCAATAATTTGAATTATTGAAGTAACGATTATGTTATATAGAAAAAGTAACGATTTTTCAGTCACTTGCAGGAGGAGAGAACAAATTAGAAGAATTGGAGACAACTTACGAGGATTAAATGGGACATCATAGCGGTATCAGAAGTGTGGAAGAAGAATGAAGAACAGTTGGAACTACCGTCAGGCGTTGGCTTTATAATAATTAAAGAGCTGAAGACACGAATCACAGAAATTGAAGGAAATTCTGATAGAATCCCACGGGTAGTAATAAAGATAAACAAGAGATATAGTATGGAAATTATATAGATAAATGCTCCAACAACGCCATATCCGGAGGAGGAAATCGTAGTGCTATACGAGGAGATACAGAAGATTTTGAATAGCAGCAAATCACACTACAAAATTGCATTGGGAGACTTCAATGCGAAATTATGAACTAAGCACAGTAGTGACACGAAAATGTTAAACATTGGATTTGGAAAAAGAAACAGAGAAGAGAAGTTAGTGGAATTCTTAGAAGCCAACAAACTGTTTATTTCCAATACATTTTTTCAAGAAACCACCCCAGAGGAAGTGGACATGGAAAGGCCCAAATGGGAGTAAAAACGAAATAGAACGTGTCTGTTCTGAACAGTTTCAAAATCTCAAGTGATCATAGGATGGTGAGATGTAAGCTGAAACTAAATAATAGACTTGATAGGAAGAAGCTTATCAGAGGAAAACCGCCAGTTTTAGGTCTAGAAAGTCCATCGAAAAATAGACAGACATTCGAGATAGAATTAAGCAACAGATTCAGCGCCTTCGAAGAGTTGGGAGACAAAGATATCAGTAACTGAAATAAAATACTGACTGAGATAATAAGAGAGAAGCAAAGGAAATAGCAGGCATCAGAAAGAGAAAGAGGTCAAAATCTCAGAAGAAACAAAACTCTTAAGAAGGAACTAAACCTTCACTCGCAGTCATTTTTTTCTCAATCGATGTCACTACGTGTTGCTAACTTACCTTTAGTATTTGTTACTACTTAAAGTATTTACTAGCATAAATATGCTATGAAATAACTACTGTACATTATTTGGGATACAATCTCTTCATGTGAAAACAAACTTTGTTGACACTATTTTTTATGAATGGCGGAAAGAGAGAGAGAGAGAGAGAGAAGAGAAAGTAAACAGTAAACGTATTGTTTACATTTGTATGGCTAGTTTTTTTTGCCTCGTTGTCCCTTGGGCAACCGGAACTCTGGTGTGTCTTTATGACGACCCCTGCCTGCCCCACCTCCAAACGTATACATCATAAATAACTATTGAAAACCCCTGATGAATGACAGAATTATTGCTTGGCGGTTTCTTCGTCTCCATCTCATGCTCGAAGTGGATGAGAAAACGTAGTAGGGGAACGCTTACACCAAGTGGGGGCGATTAGCTCTTGAAAGTGAAGGCAAAGAATTCAGCTAGATATTCAGTAGGGATAGCATAATGTTTCGCACTGGGAATCGAACCTCTCAAACCCATTGATTACAAGGCGATAAACATAG
>JAGDQP010006907.1:0-18766 GCA_022664845.1 Lepisma saccharinum | reverse complement strand
ATATATATATATATATATATATATATATATATATATATATATATATTGATGACTTCAAGAACTCCTACCTTGAAAGTCGTGGTACCATCCCGGCACTTGCCTGGTATGACTGAGGTAATCCTTACCTAAAGGGCAGCAAATGCTTGGAAAGTACCTTGGGGGCTTGTTACGTAGCTAATGGTAAGCATAGGTATCGGATAGACGCTAGGAATACATAAATGATATACACTGGTCCAAAACCAAGAGGGGATTTTATTGACCCATACAGTTACAGGTCTTAACCAAGATATTCGGGCAACGAGACATCACCATCTCTAAAATACGCTAGCCAACGAACCATTGATCTCACTCACCTAAGAATCCAAAGAGGTCTGGCGGACGGCAGCGTGGCTTGAACCCTGGGCTCCTTCTAGGCAGCGGCAAGGCGGCAGCAGGTGACTTCAGGTACAGCTGGCTGGTTGTGCTCAAAAGTGACGCCCAATCATTACCTCAATGAATTGGCTTTATCGTGGTATGGCCGGGTCCTGGCATGGACCGGCGACAGGTCACGTTTGCAGGCAGGTCGACGACCAGAGCGAAGACTGCTGTCGATTACCTCCCACTACGTCTGTCGATTAAAATCCAATGATGACCATGCTGTTTACCCCGCCGCTATTTATTGTGAGCCCAGGATTCTTAGGAATGCTCTTCCTGGTTGTTCGCATATTTGACTGTCTGGCTGCGGGCAGTGGCGTACTTTGTCGAAGTTACCTCAAATGAGATCCATTCCCTCTTGTCAACAATATATATATATAAATAAATAATAAATCACAGCCATATTCAATCCACTAGTGGATGAGGCCTCTCCCCGAAGGGAGGAGTTGGTCTACTGCTCCCACGCTGACCAGACGGGTTGGTATTTATATATCATATTCGGCCGGGAAACCGGGACAGGACCGGCAAACCGGGACTGTCGCCCCAAAAGGCTTCTGCCACTAACTGGGAGGAGACCCCTTAATTCCTCTTGTTAAGGCTTAAGGGAACTGACCGGGGTAGACGCCTAATGTCCAATCCATACGTTCACGTCGTGAAATTTCTGGATCACAGAAATTGAAGGAATTTCAGATAGAATCGCACACCCGTGTGTGTCCTGCTGTGCGGGTGTGCTGTCCACTTTGTGCTGTCCATTTTTACTTGTCAGAAAATTCGAATCACTTTCGTCATCACTAGAACTTATAGGGCTAGTTTTTACGCTTATTTCGTCCGGTACACCTATTTCAATATCTGTGTGGTCACTATTTGCATCACTCTGATTAAAAATATTATCGTCATCAACATCACTGTCTTCTAAATCACGCAAAAAATCTTCATTTTTGTAGCCCTGTGTTAGACGAATGTCATCCATTTTGCTGAATATTCACAACAAAGATTTTTTTAACAACACCTTCCTCTTCGCCCAGAACAGAGTTGCCAAGTTGATTTTCTGGGGAAGCTATTTTCACACAGCTTTACTAAGCTCTTTTCACATCCTTTTACTATGTGTTCGGAAATAGGCAACAAGAGTTCCAAAACACCACTTATAATTGGAAGAAATTCATAACAATTCCAATTGATTGTATCCCTAAATTAGAGCGATCTCAAACACAGATACACATTTTAGAACAATGCAAAAGAATGTCGAATTGGTAGCTGAACATTTATACTAACTGGGAAATATCATACATCTTTGCTGCAGAGACATCTAGAGAATGATTACACAGTTAGTTCATATCAGTAGAGAATAGACAAAATATCACATAGTACCTATCTGGGGTCTTTTTCGATCCCAAACAGAAATTCATATAAAAAATTAAGAAAAATATTATCATAAACTAGTTTTACCCTATAATATAAAGAAAGAATGAAGGAATGCACTTAAGAAGGATGACTTTCCTAACACACACATCTTTGAATTTATGAACAAATTAGATATGATGGGGTCAAAAAAAAACCCAGATAGGGGACAAGGGTTAACAAGGGAGAAAATGTCAGCGAATAAAATTTTATTTACCTTTCTCAATGTTAAAAATGCCGGTAGACAAGTAAATTTATATGTATCTAAAAGTTAAATAGAATATGTTACTAATCAACACACATTTAGACTACGTAACAGAGTAGAATACAACGTATACCTTTGTAGGTTTTACTCGCTATTCGTTAACATTAAAAGCGATTGTGGTTGTTTAGAGGTAAAAGAAATTGGTTGGCTCAACTGAAGCCTGAAAAATTGGTGGGGAAAACTAGACTTCCCCTCTTTCTGAGTAGATTTTCTCGCTGCTGAGTTCGAAATAATTAAAATGCACTGTGGAAAATTAACGAAATTGGAGAAACGCTTCAAAATTTGTGTGTCAGATTTCAGGTGAACGTCAGCAAAGGAGCAGACTACGGAGAGAAATTAATTTGAACTAAAACTTCCGTCTCAGTATAAAGTAATATGCGCAGATTTGGACCCTAAAATCAGTGACATTTTGGTTCCTTAAATTGCGGTGAAATGAAAGTAGTTCGAAATGGCAATATAATCTCTAGATGAGGTCTTCCCTAAACTGTTATTTGGTGCTTTTTCGTAGTTACTTACGAAAAGGTTAATTAAAACACCATTATTGGAAAGTGCATTTTATGAATTTTCGCGGCCATATTGCCATTCTTCTGTTAATCATATCGATGTATAACTTCTCACCAAAATGTATACTTTATTATGATCTAATAAATCCTGAAGAGAAACACTGATGCTAGGTTAGGTATCAGTTGACCTTAATGTTTCAGTTTAAAATGGCAGAACTGCTGTATATGAAACCATATGTAAATAAATAAATAACGATAAACTTCGGTAAACTTTATTTCGGCACTTCACGATGCTGAATGCAGTTTAAAATCCACAAACATCCATGCCTCTGGCGGAACTCGAACCCGCAACATCATGAGGTGAAGACTAAAGCTGGCCAAAAGTTTAGGATGATGGACAAAATCCGGATGATCGATAGTATCTGCCATCCATTTCTATATCCTTTATTATACGTATATCCAAACATTTTCTTTCCCTTTTTTCTTTTGCAGTGTTTTTTACGTTTATCGTTCTGGTGAATGGCAAAATAGTGTCAAAATATTACATTTATTATAGTGTTATAACTTCAGAAAACTACAGCTAGCTTTCAAATTGTTTATTTAAATCATATTATCTGGTGTTGATATAATTTCATTTAAGTCAATAAATTGTAACTTTTTTTTTTGTTGTTGTTGTGAAAAATTCGAAGTTTTACTTACAGTTACTTCCATAATTATTAGCGTAAAATGTTCTGGTATTTACAACAAAAACTGTGTTATGTTTAATATATCATAAAAATAACTATCTTAAGTGATCGAGGAACCGTAGCTCTGTTAGTAAAGCTGTGGCTTCCGATTGGGGAGGTCCTGGATTCAATACCAGCAGCTGACTGAGCTTTTACAGAATTTTTCCTCGATTACGCAAGGCAAATGCAGAATGGTACCTAAAGTCCTAGCCGACTCCTTCGCGCATCCTTGCTCTGCCCTGTCTGAGCCACAGATGCCTTAAGATCATAAATTGAAATTAACTATCTCAAGTGAGGATTTTTGTCTAAGTTTTCCTGACCACGCTTTGTGACGAATTTTATCGTATTCCACTCTCTCTCTGTCTCTTTTTTTTTTTTTTTTTTTTTTTTTAATGCACGTACAGACAATAGTTGTCGCTGCCATGAAGGGGTCGCGCACTCGGATCTCTCATTCTCGTACGCTACCACAGAACGATCAGTTTTTTATGAATAGGGAGCAGCGTTCTTCTCGCTTCAGAGGAACGATCTATTCACTGCTTGTGTCGAAATCAAGGTATTCCACAAAGGCTGAGAATTTTATTGAGGATTGTTCCTGCAGATGAATTTAATGTATGATCTTTAGGCATCTATGACCCAGGCCGGGATAAGGTAGAAAGGGTGCGGCAAGGAGTAGGTACGGACCTAAGTTGAAGGTGCCATCCCGCCTGATGCACCGCTATACCAATTGAGCTGCGGCTGTTCGGTCTTCATGTAAATCTAGCAGTAGTAAAACATTAGGTGGTCATGAAACTCAGACACGGCTACGAAGCGAAGAGGCATTACACTCACCATGTAATCTTCTACTTAGACGTAATACAACCGCCTGACAGACTACGGACCTTAAGGGGCTGTCACGCCACCCAGTTTAGCTTACTAAAACGTTAGATGTTATTTTCTTTACAGAAGAACCTTGTGTATGTTGTTTTATTGAGAAAGAGTGGTTACAGTATGCATAATGTAATCATTCTGCTGTATGGAACTTTTTTTTTTTTTAATATTATATAGTAGAATAATTTTCATTCTTTTTGCAGTTCTTAATGGGACCTCTACTGTATACTGTTGGCAGCAATGAATTACAAAATGCACTGATTCGGCTACGTGTATTGTTCCCGTACTGACAAATACCTAGGACTGAACCCACTATCAGAGTAATAGTAGCATTGACAAGTAATGTTTGAGCCAAGTGATGATATCACCAGCGAAACGTTGGAGCATTGCTTGCACCCACTGTGTGAGAGAAGAGTGTGCCAAAGGGAAACGGCAGTGAGTAAGAGGTGTTTTTATTCCCTTTAATTTTACGTTGTTTTTCCTTAAAGCGGATAGTCTGATGTGCAGAGTCAATTATATGTATTGTGATTGCGTATCGTACCAAAGAAGCATTTTTTTTTTTTTTTAATAAGTAGAACAAATGTTCGTCTTTGCAGTGTCCATATGTAATGTTTTTTAATATTTTTTAGCTATCATTTATTTTGCCAATATTATTTCATCATACTATGTTGGTTATGCTTTTTAGCATCATAGAGAGAAAGAGAGGTGCTAAGCTTCATTGCCTAGCATTCACGAAAATCATATTTTGAAAATTGACAGAAAATTTGTAGAAACGATTTAATTTTAAATAATCCATGAAGCAATGTAGACTGCATGGTGCAATCTTGAAGATGAAGGAAAATTGTTTTAGTAAGAAAGCGTATATATAAAATTTGTGGGAGTGTGGATTAAAAAGAGCGTTTGATTCTAGAGGTAACAATGTTGGTATCAAGATGAGTGAGAACAATGAATTTTATTAAACTAGCTCAAAAGCATATGAGAACATAGAGACTGAACTAAGAATTTGATTTAGAAAGAAACTATTAGTAGGTAATCTTTTTAATAGGAAGGTGTCCATGTAATATATATTAATTACGAATTCGTGAGATGTACATAGTAACTATTTTAAATTTCTATATAAAGTGTGTTTTATATTTACATATTTAAAATACAGCAATTCCTAGTAATGTTTATATTACTGTATATAATGTGTGTTCAGTTTCTAAATGGCAGGTACAGACCAAAATGGTGAAGCCGCTGTTGAATTTTTTACACTCAGATTCACAGGAAGTGACCAATGGGTACACTTTCTATGTCCAATAAATTACACAATATGGCTATATCGAGCTTAAAATATTATATATAGATTTAAAATAAACGTTCTATATGTTGTACCTTCCACGTGTATTGGCTCGATGTTGCCAAGTTGTGCAGCTTTCGTACTTCGAAATTTTTTCCATCGGTCATTTTCTTTAAATCTGAGTGTATAGTGCGAGGATAGAAGTAGTTGAGCAGGCAGTTGAGATTGTGTTCATAAGATTGTAGTGTTAGTACTCCACAGTTTCAAAGTCAGTTAAAATTTTATCGAGTAATTCTTTAAAAAACCGTGTAGTAAGCCTGTTAAAAATAGTGTTAGTTTGCTTTAAATACTTCTCTTGAAGGTTTATTATACTATCGTAACTGTAAGTATATACAGGGTTATTCAAAATTATGTTACCAATTAAATGGGACAAACCATGTATTAACAAGACATACATCGTGTGGACAATTTTATTTATAAGACGACCTCAGCCCGTTCTCCATTGTGATCAAAACACACAAACAAGTGTGGAACATCTTGGAACCACTATTATTTCCTCTAGTGTTAATCTGTCACTAATGACGTACGTCGATTTGTACGAGAAAAACAATCATCAATGTTAACATAATTTTGACTAACCCTGTATATTTGTATTTGTTTCGGATAAAAGAGCCTACGCGCCACTAAGTGGCAACTATTGTTCAGCGTGCTCTGGGTTGGACTTTGTTGATCAAGAAAAATTTATACTTAATAACACTAAGTCGCTTTTAAACAAGTACCTTTAATAATTAATGGATAATTGAAATTTTCGTCGAAGGGTGACGGATCTCGTTGTGATAATATTATAATATATGATCAAAACAAGTCATAAAGAATATAGAAGACTGCTGTACATAGTCCGTTTCCCTACATTACTTTTGAATTGTACTAATATTTTTTTAAACTTAAAATTGCGTAGAATAGAAACAGATTAACCGTTTTTTTGCCAGAACAGATTGTGATCTACGAGGACAGATACTTCAAAGTACATACAAGTCTACGCTATTTAAACTCCCTGTTTCTGTCCTATTTGTTTTCAATATATTCAAAGAGTAGTGGGTAGCATTGTACATTAAGTTAATCCTGTTTCGCATTCATGTTTTTTTTACCTCTGCTGATGCTAGCAGAAATAGCACCTAAGGGAAGTAAAGCAAGAAATACCAACGGTAAGTTAAAACAGGTTTATGAGTAGAGTATTATCTTTATTTTAAATCTTGGAAGTTCCTTGTATATGCAATATTCTGTGTAGATACTTTGTACGATTTCTTTCAACAACGTTGTCTTTTGTTGTTGTGTTTGTTAGTATTGATAGCACTTTATTGAGTAATTCGAGATGGTATGTGTCAGTCCATAGATCATTCAGTTCTAACGTCGAATGACACTGGAGATGTGAATTTATGTTGCTTTGTACAAACTTATGTTTCCGAAGTTAAATTACGCTCATTCTGTTTCTTGCGTAAGGGGTAAATATAAAGAAAATTGAATCAAGATGCAACTGTTCTTTAAATGGTTAGTTGCTTAAGTTATTCATGAAATTCCTCACAATTTAATAGTTGTTACAAGCAAGTTACCTGACTTATTATCCATTAAATGGTGAACATAGCTATCAAACCTGAGGATTAAATGTGAGATATTCGTATTTATAAAAAACTGTTTCTTTTTCAGTAAGAATTACTTATCCATCCAGCAATCTATGCCTAAGATGCACGTATACATAGTGGTGTTATGCCAGCTTACTCATTTATGCATTACACGTTCCAGTTTTTAGTAGAGTATTTCTCATTGACCAATGGAAGTTCATAAGTAGTTACTTTCTCGTTATTGCGGAGTTTTATTCTGCTCTTTAGCAGTAAAGACTACCTAATTACACGGTTTAGCTTGAGTCAATTTAATAGATGCTTCTGAGTTTTGATTTTATGTATATTTCACTCACACAATTAGGGTTACTTTTGGTTTAAATCAACGTTTACATTCATATCAAATCGTGTAATTTTTTAGTGTTCTCTGAATCTCTTCCTCTCCCTTGTTGTAGGTGTATGTTTTGAACTTGCAACGGCTTATGCTTTAGGTGTATGGTCAAGAATTGTATTCCTTATTTTGGGTTGTGTTACAGGAAAGCCAGTCAGAAACGATTGAGATTAACCTGTGAACTGAGGCTGATGAGATAGCAGGCGTGAAATTATATGATACGTTTACCCATCTAGGTCCGCACACCGTTGCTAGCGCTCTGGCAGTTTGCCGACAGAAGCAGCCAAACAGTTCATTCAGGATATATCACATTTAGACATTTGTTGAAAATTTTCGTCCCCAAAGAGATTCCTTAATTTTCCTAAAGAGAATGCTGTCAGACGGAGCCAAGTAAGGCTGATATGCGGGATGGGTAGAATAGTATATCACAAATGTGCCAGTTTGGATGCATGCTTGTGTACCTTGTGAACAAATTCACGGATACTCTTGAACTGCTCAGTCCATCTAAAATGATGCACGGCATACACCTTTGTACCGTCATTTTTTCTTCTCTTCAAGATCACGCAGACGATTGACGTTATTCTAGTCCCATATACCACCGTCTTGTGCTGTCTCGTGGTCAGTAGTGTAATTAAGTTCAAGAAAAACATTAAGATGAAAGTAAAGTTTTTCATTGAGAGTCTCCTAGCTCCATCTTAAGTAGGCTTAAGGAATTTACACATCCAGTTTTAACGCCGTGCCTTCATTTACGTAGAAGATTTATTTTATTGATTTATCCATCAAGCCTCAAATCATACTGACTGCTTCTTGTATAATGCGAGGCTTTGACTGGTTAAGAAACATATCAACTGTGTACTCTTGAAAAAGTTCTGTCAAATATCGCAGTAGATCGAACAATTTATATTAGATTCATTTCATTTATATTAGAACTTCATTTGTAAAGATAAAAAGATAAAATTAATTGTATGGGCGGTAACAGCACTATGGCTTACGCCCGTCCCGAACTTCATTTGTGTTTCATATGCTACTAATTGTAGCGAAAGAACAAAAATTGTGGAAAAGTTTTGATTTTCCACAAAGAAGGGAGAAGGCTATGAGTATTTCAAGTCTCGTTGATCCGCCTTCAGTTCCTAAGTTAATCAAGAGTAAAGCGAAATGATAAAAGATTAGCCTATCTTATTAAAGGAAGACATATAAGAGAATTAAATGTACTAACAAAAATCCATACATACCACTTTTGGGACGGACTAAGCTATAGTGCTGTTACCGTCCTTAAATCAATTTTATCTTACCATACAGACCACCATACCCTTTACAGTCTAATAATTTCACCACTAGCACTGCATGAAAGTTCATAATTAACACTACATAGTACTATATACAAATGTCAAATACTTTTTCTCCTGTGTGGTTTTAAGTTATCAGATGCGTAGTTTTCAAGGAACGTAGAACATTTTCAGCATCAAATTATAGATATTATAACAATACGGTCTTGTATCCATCTTGAATATATATATATATATATATATATATATATATAACAGCTTTCTGACAAGGCTGATACTTTAAGAATCACAAAAAGAAACTAAAGCGTAACAGTTTCGAAATTTGTATTTGTACATACATGTAGGTCTCTGTATACACAATACATACATTTCGCTGCGTATACCGAATTCGCGTTAAGCGGGAGTCATTTTAAATGAACAGTATAGTATTAGGTTCTCACTTATTCACAAATTCAGTGCAAATTAATCGGTTTATATAGTCTTTAGAACACAAACAACAAATATTATCTTTCTGAAATTCAATTTTAATGCAGATTGCGGTGTTTGCAACAATCGAACCAACCTGAACTGGCCAAGAAAGGTACTAGGTAGTCCTCTTCTTTTGTAAGTCTGTTTACAAACTCTTCCAGCAAGAGGCATGTGCTTCTGGTTACTTCGGTCAGTCCTGTGGTGTAGCATCTTTTCCGTTCTGGAGGAAGATCCTTTTTTGCAGACTTCTTTAAACCGTTTTCCCTTGAAAATGATGAATGGGGAGAATTAAACTAACTGAAGCACTACAACACACTACTGCCGTTACGTTCTCGCTTCTTTCTACATTTGTAATCTTAATCACTTCACGCTTTCCCTTTCCTGCTACAAATGTTGATGGTTGGTTGGTTAATGGAAACCCACTCTCATCTATATTGTAATTTTTTTTATGTAAGAAGCATACTGGGATTCGTGTCCATAGCAACTCTGGGATATAGGTAAAAAGCTCCTGTACAACCCTTTTATTAATTCCCACGGCTCTAGCTTTGGAAAGACCCTCTTGTTTCTTCAACGAAAGGTCAGGATGTCGCTTCATAAATCCAGAAAAACAGTCCTCTCCAGCTGCCTTTTTAGTGCTCCAAGGATGACAGAGTTGATGTTTTTCTATGTTAAGTAACCCTCCTTCTCGCGGAGAAAGAGGCATGTGTTCCGCCTGAGATGGAAGGACGGGCGTGTCAATAATATATATGAATAATTTTATAAATATGAGAATCTTAAACATGATCTTCTGGATACATCAGGGAGAAGATTAGATGCAAACGGGCGCCGTATTCCACGGCCACTGATATAAAGAATATTAGCTATTAGGTTTTGAACCTTCGGCCAGGAAGGAAGGAGACATTAACACAGGGTAACGCAGAGCAATGCTCTTAGAACCATTCTTGCAACAAAGATGCGGAAACAGCTCACAGGAAATCCCAAAGAACTACTGTTTCCCCACATCTTTCAGGACCAGACTTAACATATAGATAATCGGCGCTTCCGGTGATTTAGCAAAAACTCAGATTTATAATATCTATCTTTAAGAATAAAACTTAAATTCACGATCAGGCATCTTCCTTCGCCACGCGCCGTGCAACGTATGCAACCAGTTTGACATGATAGAAGCGCAGGAATGTATATCTGCGGTTCTCCTTAATAACCGTGAAAATCGATTCTTGCCAGCTATGAACTATAGTCAGGGGGAAGGCATACATAATAATGAATTTTGTCTTCAAAGACCCGACCATATAGTACAAGACGTTATAATAGGTTTCTTAAACGAAAAACGATTTATGATCTGACCGTCCAATATATTTAGATAATAGAGATATAAATTACAAATATTTACAAATAATATATACGATTATAAGCAAATTCGAAATCTCTCTTAGTTTCAATAATTTCGGTTTCAATGTAGCTTAGATTACGTAACTGATATTAATACGAACTTTTAACCCTTCTCATTGAAATCGGTAAACAATCGGTTGTGGTCTTTGCCTAATCCACTCTTACGAAACAGAACTTCTTTCGTTAATTTTATCCTCTTTTAACTCTATACATTTATTTACATGGATAAACACGTTATTTATTTTCCACTTGGCTACTTTGCTTTCGGCAGCCGGGGAAAAAAGTATATAAGAATAAGGTATCTTATAGATACACATGCAAGTGTTTAGTCAGAAGAGAGAACAACCAAAAGTTAAAATAATCCGACTTATAAAGAGTAGTTTCTGAATAAACCATTTCTCGCACAGCGTTTAAGAAATAGATCTACGCGGATTCTTTCTTAGAGCTGCAATTGCTTCACTCAGACTTTTAATTACTTTTTATTTGTGTTAGAGAGAGGACTCCGTGGCCTCAAAGAAAAGGTTCTACAACAACTACTCTGTCGCGCTTGCTACTTACTTCCCCTTCGAAGGGGGTTCCTCGCACTCCAGGGGAGTACTTGAGTACGTTCATGTACCCTTATTTGAATCTAAAGACACAAATATAATCAATATAAGAATAAAATAGCGTAAAGCTAGATTAAAAAGTAGGAGAGGAAATTGTGTCTGTACAGTACTGACACCTTGGTACAACACAAAAATATTAACTCCTACATACCTTACTTATTTAATCGGAATCGCTGTTTCTTAGATAAGACGAATGACTCGAGCTTATTATATTTTTATGGACGATATAACGTACGAATAAGACTGCTGTTTACCGGCGTAACATAAAATGTATGCAAACATCAAACACAACTTCGGCTGGTAACATGACTTGTGGCGAAGAATATTTCAAATATCTATATTAAATGTTACAATATTCTGATAAACAAACTTACTGAGTAGTTTTACGATATCGCCGAGAATCAGTATGGAGATACCTTCATGTTAGGATGAACTTTGTCTTCTAGAGGGGTCGAAAGCTTCCCCTCTAGCCGTTAAGACTACATTGTGGCGAATATCGGAGTGCTGAGCGGTGATGTGATGCTTGTCGTTGACCGACGCTGACTGTTCTCTCCTGAAGGAAGAGTTCCTATATCTAGAGCAAACTTGGGCTTACAAAACCGTCTCCCTGTAGATCTTTGCGGTTAGCTCGGACCGATGAGAAACTACAGATTCTCAGAAAAAGTGCTCTTGTAAGCTACGAATTTACTTAACATGTATATGAGTAGAGAGGTCCGAAATATATGATTTACATAGAACATTACTTTAAAACTATTTTGAACCACTCATGTACTTGATTCCTTAATTTTTTTAAACTTGAACACAGAGATATGCTTACATAACTGAATGAACGCAAATAAATAAAATCGAGCACAAATAATAAGTAACAGTTTGGCGAAGACAGCAAGTTACATGTTGACACAGAAAATTTTCGAACAAATAATGATACACTGAGTCCTTAAACTTTAATAGGAGTGTCCACTAAATCGCAAATAAAAAAAAAATGGTATCCACAAAAGGATAATGATATATTGAGAAAAATTAATCATCAATAAAATTAAGAGTGTCCAATTGCATCATTCGAATGTCTTTGAGTTCGACTGACTGATAACTTCTTCCCAAAAAAATTGAGTTAAAATCTCAAATGTTTTCAATAATTTTATATAATCAATTAAAAATGTGCAGTGTGAAACAAGCAAAAGATGTGTGTATATACAAGAATCCAAATTTTGGTTCTTTTTGTACGTAGTTTGTCCAGCCCCATCTTTTGATGAAGCACAAAATTTTCACTAACACACGCAGAGAGTTTTCTTTACACGCAAACACTAGAATTACAAATTCACTCGGTATTTTTAATCGTTCGAAAATTGATTAAAAAAAAGAGGATACAATTTACTCCTGTCTGTCCTTTCTTAGGATGTTCGAAAAAGAAAGAAAACGAGAATTCCACAAATATTTCTGCATTTCACAGTGTTCCTCTTCCGAGTTGATTGAAGCTCTCTGGTCACCTGGAAACGCATCAACGGTCCCTCTTTTGATGCGGGAAAGTCAGGCGGAGCGCCCAGACTCAAAAGAGAATGGCATAGCATGGATCCAGATCGTTCTTTAATGCACGCGCTGTTCTCGACGTCTAGAGGATAATCGGTTAATGCCTGTTAGGTGAGGAAGTCACCGCATCGTCGGCTACTCTAGCTTCTTTTATAGAGGAAGAAGCTAATTTATCAAATCGATCAGAGAATTCTGTCAGATTCGATTTCACTGGTGGAGGTTTCTTGATCCACTGATCCGTATATAGTTAGGATGTCCTAATCATCTTCGGCAGGACGATTGAGTCCTTTAAAATATGTGTCATAAAATTCGTCAAGCGAAAGACTCTTATCTTCTTTTTCCTCGGGCGTTTGGAGGTAGACGAATTTGTAGTCGGAACGTCAGTTGCGACAACTTGAGGTGGCTGCCCGCCAAAGGGATGATCAAACCTCCTGAGGTCGGCTAGAACGGGGTCCAAGGGACCTGATCCGTAATCTTCCATTAACTTCACTGCTTTTTCCGCTGCGTCATTTATAACATGCAGCTTATCAACTACTTTTTTCCCGGAAAGAAATTCATCATTTGTCGACCAGCAAACCGGATCAAGGTGCAGAAAACCTGTAGAAATCCGAAACCTTTCGAAGAACTTCTTCGTGTTTCCTGTCACAAAATCAGCAATTTCTTTTCCTTCAATACCACCTATTTCACTAGCGTGCAGTTCAAATCGCTTCATCGTTTCATATGAACTTTCACAATTTGTAAATTTTTCTGCCATTTTCTGTTTTTATTCATTACTAACATTCTCGTCAAAATATAAAAGTGCCACACACACCTCTGAGAGGTACCAAAGATGTCGGGAAAACTTCAACAAGGCCACTCTCGAGACATCATTGTTTATGAGTTTGTACGTTTGAGGGCTGTTCAAAAATTCCGAATCTTGATGTGGTGTACGAGATGCACTGGAACAAGTAAACCAAGCTTTTACTTACAATAGAACAAGAAAAATGCACACTTGACGCAGTCCTTCTTCCCGCTCACTTAATTTTAACTGGTTAGAGAAGAGAACTATTTTTAAGCAATATAAGACTTTTCCCATCCACCTCGCCTGATGTACAGCTCCAGGGCAACGGAAAGAAATACCTCAAGGAGGCGTATTTCGTAGAAAAATTGCTGTAAGCTCCAAAAGTTCTCTGCAATGCTTCATTTCCAGATTTTGAACAGCAAAAACTAGCATATCTTTCTTCATGTTACAGAGAACTGAATTGACACTTCGATCAGAAATTCCTGTAACAAAATTGTTGTGTTGAAATCTCGGCCATTCTATCTGGAAACGCTTAAAAAATGGCACCTCTGGACCGGAAGAAGTTGAAACACATTCTTCAAATACACACTTTAATACCAATTCAAAAATATGATGCCTACCCGGAAGATATAAAAGATCTTTTCCCAATTTCTGTTGAAGAAGAATACAAGCTCTATTGATACGTTCAGTATTAGAAGTTGTGCCAAAGAACAACCCTTGCACACGTTCTTCTATTCCCCACTCTTCTACAGTGTGAAAAACAGTATTGGCAATGTTTTCTCCTGTTCCGGACGGGTGGATAGGAACTCCAAGTAGTTTCTCATCACCTTCACCTGTAACAATTATTGGAAGTCTCAACATTTTCTCTTCCAGTTAATGCTGGCATTAATTTCCCGACCCAGTGGGAAATTACAAGAGGACCTGATGTGTCCTTAACGTATTCATGTTGCTGCTTCTGAATAGTTTCTTTGCGGATATTTTCTCGACATCGTCGAATGGACGATCTGTTTATTACCAGTTCTTCCACATTATGCCCCAATGCTTCTGCTGTTGCGATTAATATGTGTATGGCAGCTCTATCACTCACTTTAGCGATCAAGAGTCGCAACGAGTCGTGGAGTAATGAAACGTACTTGCCCTCTTCTTCACGAAGATTCTTTCACTGCCTCATCAGTTCCTACTCCTTCCATTGGAATTTTATTTTTGGTTTGGCATACATCTTCGACTTCACCACTTGAATTGATAATCAACGTTTTACCCGATTCACTCACTTTTCACTGTTCCTCTTTATATTTCTGTTTGCGAGACGTTTCAAGCTCTAGTCCCTTCGTTACTTTCATCTTTACGAGCTAGACACAAGTCCCTACCAACCATACTTCCAGGACGTCCTTTTTGTCTTCGAGATATAAGGAATTCCTTGTCCTCCTGAATTTGTATTAAGTCTAAAGCATTTGCATGCGCTATATCAAACAAGTCGCCAAACATATATAAGAAATATATGTCTTGTCTTTTTTTTCCCTTCACTATTTTTTTTACTTGTGTCTGTACAGTACTGACACCTTGGTACAACACAAAAATATTAACTCCTACATACCTTACTTATTTAATCGAAATAGCTGTTTCTTAGATAAGACCAATGACTCAAGCTTATTATATTTTTGCGGACGATATAACGTACGAATAAGACTGCTATTTACCGGCGTAACTTAAAATGTATGCAAACATCAAACAGAATTTCGGCTGGCAACATGATCTGTGACGAAGAATAGTAGTGGTAGGTCATAATCTACCTATTAACTATCTTATGGGACTAACTTTCAGCTGTCCTTCCCCATATGTTTCGTTCTACGATCCGGCCTTGCAACCAGGATTTTTTATCCTCGGAGGAACATGGGCTGCCCGTCGCGATTTCATATTCTTACAACATTGGATGAATTGTAGTTCTTCATTATGCAGTTTGTGCCACTCTCCTGTCATCTCGTCGCGTTTCGACCCATATATCTTTCTCAAAACCTGCTTCTCCTTACGAATATAATGCAGGAGAAAGCTAAATAAATTGTGCTTTATTTAATTGTGAATGTAATACAATTACGATTTTTTTAAAAGCGTTAACGATGGTTTGACCAAATTGAAATTGTCTTGCGGCAGAACACTCACCATTTTTTTTACATTGAGCAATTTCCGAAACAGATTTTCTCTCTTTTGAGCATTTTTTAAAAATAAAGTCGAAAATATTCTCTATGATAACCATGCCAAGAATATTTGGAAAGTTCAATTCTTATGAAGTCAATTAAATTAAGCATTTAGCACTGAACCATAGTTATTTATATTATTTATTTCCCTTGCATTGCCGGATCAATGCGCGCTGTTAAATAACGATTTGAAGCTTGCAGAACGTTTATTGAATAGATTAAATTGAAGTGTAATTATCAGGTCTTAGACTCGATTCATGGAGGAGTCCAATCAATAAAATGTGTTCGAACTCATATTCAACTTTAAGACAATGACAAAGCGTTATAGATTCATTCTATGTTGGATGGACCTGGAGCACTCAAAATATTTTGCTTTGTATTTGAAAACCTTTAATTGCACTGCATATTGGTTCCAGCTAAATCATAAGTACATTAAAAAGTACACGTTAAAATAGTGGTCTAAGCCCGTCACAAGTGAGAGGGCCCTTGGTGAGTAGCCATCTAATGATAAGATATTACTTGGTTCTTACCAATTGATATTTACCTTAATTCAGTTGAGACCTTTTAAATGCTATTTTTCCAATCCATTGTAAGAGTAAACTTCCGTAAATACAGCTCAGTATCTTTTGCATATTAAAAATGAAAATTTTACAAAATGGGCAGTATAAAAGTAGTTAAATCTATGTTTAAGTAAATATAGCAGTGTAATGAATCCCAGTTGAAGCCTTTGAGAAGTGAAACAAGTTGGACATTCCTCAAACAAATAATACCGGTTTAAAATTAGCATAGCTTCAAAATAGTATAATCAATTTATTACAGCTAGGTATTTGATCGAATCTGATGCTAGATAGTCAAGTCGTACAGCAAATGAAGCTAGAGGGTCATCTAATTTTCAGGTTTCCGAAATAGAATAACTTCATTGCAATATTGAAATAAGACACACAGAAATTATCTTACGCGAAGAATTCTGTTTAAAGTTAAATAAATTTTCCTCTGCGAATGAATATATTCTGATAAAGATGGAATTTCTAAGCATATTCAGGGTCTTTCGAAATGGCAGTAATTCCACAAACATTAACTTAAATTCATGCAAAAGATAAGAATTTTATTTGAAAGCAAAATATAGTCACTAAATAATGAAAAAATGGATGGGCCATTTTAATTTGATTTGGGCGGAGGCCAAGAAAAGTATACATTCAATGAATGATAAAAGACTTGTTAATTATTATTATCACGGAGAAAACGTACAAAATATATTCTTACGTTTTCCAATACGAGATTCGCTTACTAGATTATTAAATAAGCGAATTATGGGTCTTCAACATATTTTGCAAGCCAGATCAAACTGTACTTTTAAAAACTTATTGATATGTATAAATTAGGAAGAAATCTTTCCGTCTGGATAAATAAGTGCACTGCAATGGTGATTTAACAGCTAAGAGCTTCCGAGTTCGAGTAATTATTTAATTTGTTTAGAATACTTTGTATTCTTTACCATTTTTTTTCAAAAGGAAAGAATTTTTATGCGTCATAGAGTGGTGTCCAATATATAAAAGAAAAGTTTACCAAATCCATTCGAAACCATGTTCCTGAAATAAAAAAAAAAATATTGAAACAAAAAAATAATAATGTAAGAAATCTGGATACTTATCAGCTCTAGTGATGAATCCCGATGCGGGAACCACACAAACACACGAATAATAATAATAAATACAGTACGAATTTTTTAGGGGTGTGTCTACTATCGTGAAATAATTCGTACTTTCCGACTCCCCCCAACAATGTGGATTCTTAATCTTCCATTGTGTTAGGTGATAGTTCCTCCTCGCTGCTACTTGAGGAAAGGTCTACTATGGGAATACGTCTTTGCCTATCTTCGCGCGTGATTTGTCTTATTAAGTGGCAGTTCATCGTTGCTTGATGCGCTTTGATCAATCTGTTATAACGCGCGCGATAATTTTTTGCCTGGCAAGTATCTTCATTACTGGTTAATAAAACTAGATATTTGTGGCGCTGATTGTCCCCCTGCGAAAATATGTATTTCGTAGCAAGGTCCAGTGTTTTTGGTGCAAGTGACGGTCTTGCCACAAAGTCCGAAGACTTTTCAGTCGAACTTATGCTCGATAGTGTGAAAGACATTTTCGTTCAATGTGAAAAATACAACTGAACTCTTAAATTTTAAGATGTGGCTTTGCTTAATTTGAGAGCTACACCATCAACAATTGAGGAGCTCAGCGCGAGAGTGGTCTAAGCCACATTTTGTTAGTTGTGAGAAAATTAACCCTAAAGTTGAGAAAGTCTGGTTTTTCATGGTTAAGAGAAAAAGTTTCTGGATTTGGTCAGGTTGTTAAGAAGTAATCTCTCTATTATGTGAGAAGCATTGTTTTCTCATTTTCGTCAAATAAGGAGCTGAAATAGATGTAGAATGATTCCTGATACCTCTGTATGTCGGGTTAGACCAGTTTTGCCCCGAAGTACTGCACTTGTCTGGTGTTAGTGTGCAAGAATGGTCTATCCCAAATTAATATCGTGAAGAATAAAGAAAGGTACTATTTACCAATGTATATTGCATACGGTATGAACATAGGAGGACATACTACAATATCGCTGGGGGAGGGTGCATTTGGGGCTAGGGGCAAACTGATAACGTAATATAAAAGTATGAAGCTATTGTACACATTTTGCACTGAAGCTTGTGGGGGCAGTGCCCTCGTATCTCCGCGTATGTGTATCAAAGTTGTGAATAGCTTGCGGCCATTATTGTAATGAAGCGTATGAATAACATGTTTGTATGGTTGCCATCTGTCCCGTATTATACGGGATGTCCCGTATTTAACGCGAAAATACACGAGAGATACGGGTCATCTACTCCCAAACCACACCGTGCTTATAGTAACAACTCGTGTACTCGTACTGCTACTGAATATTATTGATAACACAGCAAACTCCACATTATTACAGCACTTTTGTCCTATTTTGACAAATGACGATATTTTAAGTTACATATAACATGTGCATCACACACCTACGATAGCGACGAACTGAAGCTTGGGCTTCAGC